>PVJN01003552.1:54022-99906 GCA_004026805.1 Lasiurus borealis | reverse complement strand
CTGGTGGGATTGCGTCTGTAATGATCCAAAGGCATCGGGTAAGAGTTCCGTAATTAATCGTAAATGCCTCATTTGAATACTTACTGATCAAGAAAATCATGTTGAATATCTTAATGTGTCTATTATGAGTTTTGAATATTGTCCAAAAGGGAATGCTGTGGTTACTGGAGGTTGAGATAAGAAATTAAATTGGCAAATCTTTGTGTAATGCAGGAGATATTCTCTCAGCCTAAAATGAAAAGAACATCTTCATTCTGTAAAGACAGGTAGAGAACTGGCATTGAGCAATGACACAGGATTTAAATAGTACATATTTTTACATAGTCACTTATCTATAACAATAAAAGCATAATATGCTAATTAGACCAGATGAAGCTGCACGAGGGGGGGGACTGTGAGGGCGGGGACCAAGCCCCTTCCACGAATTTTGTGCACCAGGCCTCTAGTCCTATATAATAAAAGTAATATGCAAATTGACCGTACATCTGCCATACCCACCAGCCACACCCACCCACCAATCAGAATGAGTATGCAAATTAACCCAACCAAGATGGCTATGGTCGCAGAGAGAGCAGGAGGGAGGCTTGGGTTGCCCCTGGTGATGGAGGAAGCCAAGCTTTCCGCAAACCCTGACCAGCCCAGGCCTCTGCTTAAGGCAACAAAGTTTCAATGGCTGTTGAAGCAGGAGGCTTGGCTCTGCTACAAAGTTTCAATTGTAGAAGATAAATAAGTCTCAGATACCAGGGCCTCTGCTTGGGTCACCCGGGAACATGGCCGGCCTGCAAACCACCACAAGGCCCTCACCCAGGCCACCCCACACCCCAAGGGAACACCCACCCTGATACAGGACACCCTTCAGGGCAAACCAGCTGGCCTCCACCCTTGCACAAGGCCTCTATCCTATCTAATAAAAGAATAATATGCAGATAGACCATCACTCCAACACACAAGATGGCTGCCCCTATGTGATCACAAGATCCTGTCCCCATGTGGACACAAGATGGCCACCACAAGATGGACAGGGGAGGGAAGTTGGCAGGGACCAGGCCTGCAAGGGAGGCAGTTGGGGATGCTCAGGCCAGCAGGGGAGGGCAGTTAGGGGCAAACAGGTTGGCAGGGGAACAGTTGGGCATCAATCAGACTGGCAAGGGAGTGGTTAGAGGGTGATCAGGCTGGCTGGCAGAAGCAGTTAGGGGCAATCAGGAAGGCAAGCAGGTGAGCAGTTGGGAGCCAGCAGTCCTGGATTGTGAGAGGGATATCCAACTGCCCATTTAGGCCCTATATAGGTAAGTCCTGGATTGGGCCTAAATAGGCAGTCAGACATCCCTCAAGGGGTCCCACATTGGAGAGGGAGCAAGCTGGGCTGAAGGACACCCCCTACCCCAGTGCACAAATTTTGTGCACCAGGCTTCTAGTTTATAATTAAGTTTATGTCCTACATTTGACTTATTTTAGAAGATTTATTCAATGTCTGTGTTAAGTAAATTAAATGTTGCTATTAAAGGAGTCAGCCCCATACATTTTGAAAATAATTCATTCAGATGGCATTCACATAACATTGACTATTTTAAAGTGAACAATTAGTGGAATTTACTACATTCACAGTGTTGTACAGCTACTACCTCTGCTTAGTTCCCAAAATAAAATCCTTTATCTATCAATAATTCTTACCCAGCCCCATTCCACCAGCCCCCAGCAGCTACCAGTCTGTGTTCTGTCTCTCCATTTACCTATTCTCCATACTTCATATAAATGGAGTCACATAATATGCGACCTTTGGTGCCTGGTTTCTTTCACCAACCTTGATGTTTTTTGAGCTCCACCCATGAATGGCATTGGAGCTGTTTTTACAGTTTTTGTAAATATGAAGCTGTTGCTAAAACATACATGTACATGTAGTTGTTCGTCTTTTTTTCAATTCTTGGCTGTGTACGTTAGATTCACGAGGTCATGTGTCATTCTATATTGAACTCTTTGAGGAACCATTTTATATTCCCATCAGCAATGTATGGGACTCCCAGTGTGTGACTATCTCGGCCAATAGCTGTTGTCGTTTTTGGTGTATTATTGTTACCGGCACCCGGGAATGTGGAGTGGTGTATCTGCGAGGTTTTGACTTGGCTTCCCTGAGGACTCAATATGTGGAGCATCTTTCATGTTAGCCATTTGCATATTTCTTTGAGAAATGTCTGTTTAAGCTCTTTGCTCATTTCCTAATTGGGTTGTATTCTCATTGTTGAGTTACAAGGGCTCTTATATGCTCTAGAAACTTATCAGATATGTAATTTGCTAATATTTTTCCCCATTCACATGCTGTCTTTCAATTCCTGGACAGTGTCCTTTGATGCATAAAGTTTCAGATTTTGATGAAGTCTGTTTTATCTGTTTTCTCTTTTATTGCTTACTAGAGGCCCAGTGCACGAAATTCATGCATGGAGGGGGTGGAGGGGAGGTGTCCCTCAGCCCAGGCTGCACCCTCTCCAATCTGGGACTCCTTGAGGAATCCTCTCATAATCTAGTTCTGCTGGCTCCCAACTGCTCACCTGCCTGCCTTCCTGATTGCCCCTAACCACTTCTGCCTGCCAGCCTGATTACCCCCTAACCACCCTCCTGACAGTCTGATGGATGCCTAACTGCTCCCCTGCCAGCGTGTTTGCCCCTAATTCCGCTCTCCTGCAGGCTTGGTCACCACTTACTGCTCTCCCCTGCAGGCTTGGTCCTCCCCCCAGCTGCTCTCCCCTGCAGGGCTGGGTCCCCCCAACTGCCCTTCCCTGCAGGCCTGGTCACCCCCAACTTCCTTCCTCTGCCAGCCTGGTCACCCCTAACTGCTCTCTTCTGCAGGCCTGATCACCCACAACTGCCCTCTCTTGCAGCCCTGGACCCACCCAACTTCCTTCCCCTCTGGCTATCTTGTGTCCACATGGGACAGCCATCCTGTGTGTTGGAGTGATGGTCAATTTGCATATTATTCTTTTATTAGATAGGATATTTTGGATGCATAAGCACTCTTTAATATCATACATACACACACACACACACACACACACACACACCAGCAGGCAGTTATTCCATGTCCGTGAGTCATTTCTCAGAGTGTTAGAATGCACGTTCCAGAAAGTAGTCTCTTTTTCTATTTTGTTAGAATGGTCATGGTCTTCGTTAATTGAAAAAAACATAAGTCATTGCTACTGGCATCACCTATTTTCCATTAAAATGCAGGGAAGAGAGAAGCATATAAATCATTTTTTTTTTGAGCTACGTAACATGAAAGGTAAGCTCCTCTCATTCCTTTATCAATCGCTTTGACTCCCTATACAATGCGTGTTTTAGATCGTGGGACCTACCCAGCAGAGTGCCCTGCCCTCATTAACGTGTGCAGGTATCAGCTAGTAAGTCCCGGTGGAAATGAGTGCTCTGGAAAAAGACACCAGGCGGGTGACTTAGCGGGTACTGTTCAAAGCCAGGTGGCTGGTCACGTGACAGCTGCACCGAGAGGGGGAGTGCGGGGGGAGGAAATGGTGGACAGCGCCAGGGGGAGGAGAGCCCTCTTTCTCCAGAGCCAGGAAAGGCCGGATCGCGGGGAGAGCACCGTGCTCATCTCATAAAGCAAATGCCTGCCGGTGGTCTCTTTAATTACTTAACACCCAGCACCCCACAAACTGGGATGAGCCTGGGCCCTCAACTCTGTGACATCACCCAGGGTTAAGGAGAAAAGTTAGGGGTCGGCCGGATCAGATGTAAAACCAAGAGAGACATCATGTTTCTCTCATCTCACGGAATCGCAGGCTGCTAAGGACAGTACAAGGCCCGGCTCTCACAGAGCAGGGCAGAGGGAAGGTCAGCTAATTACGAAGGGTGAGCCGGGGAAGCTGTGACTCCTGCATGTGAAGCAGGCGGAGGGTTTCTGTGGCCATGGGGAGAGTTTTAAATCAAAGGGAAACCCGTGCTTGCAGATGGAGGTGAGCAAGGTACGTGGGGTGGGAGGCGTCTCTGTGGAGCAGACGGGCGTGCGGGAGGGGCCCTGCAGTGTGATGGAGTGGAGGCAGAAGCGCAGCCTGGCCGGGGACACCAGGCCCGCAGCCTGCAGGGACGGAGCTGTCCCATCCCCTGACTGTGCAGAGCCCGCGCGGAGACCACTTGGACTCCTCAGCCTGGTGGGGACCAGGGGGCCAAGAACCTCGCTGTGGCTGCTCCCCAGAAAGCTGATGTCACACCTCCAGGGTGGATGCTGGGCTGAGTCCTCTCTCCCCCAAATCCTCTGTTGAGGTGCTAAGGCCTGGGGCCTCCAGAACGGAGTTGCATGCAGAGACGGGGTGTGCAGGGGTGACTGAGGGACACTGAGGTCAATGTGCGCCCTAATTCCATCTGACTGGGCAGCAGTGAGACAGGGGACTGGACCGTATACACACGCAGAGGACAGACCACGTGCAGACACGCTGCAAAGACAGCCATCCACGCACAAGGAGAGGCCTCGGAGAAAGCTGATGTCAGCCTTCCCAGAACTGTGAGAAAGTCCGTCTCCGGCATTAATTCACCCAGATTGTGGCTCTTGGTCTCATCAGCCCCGGCAAAGCAGTGCCCTGAGAAGAACTGTAAATGGTTGTATTCTTTCTACCATCCGTGCTACACATGAATAGTTCAGTCTCAAAAAGTTAGCCGAGACCGGTGTGGCTCAGTGGATAGAGTGTCGGCCTGCGGACTGAAAGGTCCCGGGTTCGATTCTGGTTGGGGGCATGTACCTTGCTTACAGGTACAACTCCAGTAGGGGGCGTGCAGGAGGCGGCTGATCGATGTCTCTCTCTCATCGATGTTTCTGACTTTCTATCCCTCTCCCTTCTTCTCTGTAAAAAATCAATAAAATATATTTTTTTAAAAAAGTTAAGTGACATGGCAAATGTCACACACATCTTGCCATACAAAACATTTTTAACCAGAAGAGGCATATATCCTGCTATCCTCAAGGGGCATTTTGGAGAGCTTTTGGTGCTATTAATACTTAGGGCGGGGCGGGGCCTTTAAACAAGGTCAGACATCTAAAAGCTGTGCCTCGGGCGCCCTGAAAAAGTGGGGAGCTCTGGGCAGCAGGGGCTTCCTGGTGCCTCTTCGAGCTGGGATGGAGGCGGTCGAATGAGTTATTAACAGGATGTTGCCAAGTCATACATTGCCTCCTTTATGAGGACCCATAAAAGAATTTTCTAATTTGAGCACCGAGAATAATTACACTCTCCTGGGCGAGGCACTGGCTGGGTTTATCTCGTGGAGACAGTCCACGGTGAGGCCCGCACCCCCCTCTCCAGGGAGGCAGCCAGGGAGCAGAGCCCAGACCTGCCTGCCGAGCAGATGCAGAGATCCCCGTAACAGGCCATTTGCTGAGTCTCATTTCATTGCTTCCTTCTCTCGGTTCGCCTCGCTTACTTCCCCTGCACCCTTGCCTTCTCATGTGGCTCGTGGTTTATGTAGCCTTGCACACCACCTTCCTCATCCCGGGATAACATTGGTTCTAGAAACCAGCCATCCAAACGTGGCCGCCTCCTCTGCCCCATTCAGGACATCCTCTGGCAGTCCCATGCCAGTTACCGTCACGAGATGCATGCTCCTTGCCCTCCTTTAGGACATCTACACTCATAAAAGAGTAAGATGCAAATTGACCCTACCTTCGCCACGCCCACCAGCCAGTCGGGAGTGAGTATGCAAATTAACCCAACAAAGATGGGTTAATTGGCACACGCAGGCACCCAGCAGCCGGGGGCCGGGTGATTCCCATCACCCCAGCCGCTCAGGGCCTCTGGGCAGTGTGGGAAGGCAGAAAAGTGTCCTGGATTCCTCTTCCCGGATCCCCGTTTGTGCCCCAGCCGTGCATAGCTTGTGGGTCCCCAGGCCTGTGTGCGGTCATGTGGAGAAGCCAAGGTGGACGGAAGTGTGAAAGTGGGACCATCGGGAAGAAGGCCACAGGAGCTGTCCTACCTGCACAGTATCTCCATGGAAG
The DNA here is from genome assembly GCA_004026805.1 of Lasiurus borealis. Lineage (NCBI taxonomy): Eukaryota > Metazoa > Chordata > Mammalia > Chiroptera > Vespertilionidae > Lasiurus > Lasiurus borealis. The sequence goes on along the minus strand of PVJN01003552.1, from coordinate 93,920 downwards.
GGGGAGGGGCGAGGGGAGGGATTTTCTTGTTCTCAAATAAAAACTACCATTATATGGAGTTTTTAAAAAAAAATAATAAGAACAGTTTTCTAAACTATAACAACACTACAGGCTGTCTGTAATTATAATGTGCTGCTTTCCTGAAATTACCCCGGATCAAAAAGAATAATTCCGAGTTTATTACCTTGTTCGGAGTGTACCATTACTAAATATAGACCCTCCTGTTGGTCTTCTCCAAACAGGCAGCCGCCGGAGCTGGGAAAGAGAGGGGCCCGCTGGCATGATGTCAGCGCGGCTTGCTGAGTTATTCTTCCCGGTCCGTCCTGTTTCAGGCGTGTCATTGTAACGCACCTGCCTATTTCTCAGAGAGCCGGAGAAATGGCGCGTCCCGGGGTGCTTGGCTCCGAAGGACTAAGTGAGCAGCTGTAACTCCGTGGGCCTCTGCCTCAGACATCCTCCTCTGCCCCCCTCCACCCCCTCCACCTGCCTCGGCCCCCACCCCAGCTCTGACTCTGGGGAGGAAGGAGCGGGGTCAGGCCTCTCTCACCTTCATTCAGCAGCACAGGGTCCTGGGGCTCAGTGTCTGGCAAACAGGGGTGGGATGTTGACGTGACTGTGCGTGGGGAGGGGAGTGAGCGCTGCATCCCCTCCTCCGCCCAAAGTCAGCGTGAAAACCGTAACCCCCAATGGGCCTCTTGTAGAGATGCGGCCTTTAAAGGGACAACATTCCGTTTGACCCGGTGATTCTACTCCTGGGAATATATCCTCAAAATCCCCACACACCAAGAACGTATATACTCCCGTGTTCACAGCAGAGGCATTTACAGTAGCTCCGATCTGGAAACAGCTCAAGTGCCCATCAGTGGATGAGAGGATAATACAGCTGTGGGACATTTCCCCACGCGACACTCTGCAGCAGTGACAAACAAGGATCTCTTACCCTTTGCGACAGCACGGAGGGACCTGGAGAGCATGATGCTCATTGAAATAAGGCAGCCAGAGAAAGACAAGTATCACATGATCTCACTTGTGGGATCTCATGAACAAAATGAATCGATCCACAAAATAAGACCCGAAGGATGAAGGCATGGAACAGGCTGGCACACCTCGATGCGGGACGGGGGTATGGGAAGGTGTCGGGGTGTGATGTACTGTGATACTTAGAATGGGGCTATGCTATTTAGATAACGTGTGTGTTTGTTTTAAGTACTATTTCACTCATCTTTTTTAGTTGCCACTTCAAACCTTAAGTAGTTATGAAGCAATATTAATTTGAAGATTATTTTGTCAGAAAAACACATCAAAGCTGAATTCCATCAGTAATCTCTGATGTCTTCATTACACATGGAATTCCAAGAAACATAGTCACGCTTTAAGAGAGACGTTTGATCATCTCAGCCCATTTTTAGTGTTAGAGATTTTATACATAGATTTTTAAGAAGTGGCCTTAGCCATCTGGGAATATATACTCTCACAGAAGATAAACATATAAAAGAGTATCCTTAATAACATACCGACTTTTGAAAGCAGACGAGTGTGTGCTCGCAATGATCTGCATTTTATATATAATTTACTTGAGCTGTATTCATTGGAGAAGATCAGTCTCCCTAGATGAGAGCCCAGGGGAGCTACTAAGATGGGCTGTGGACACGCAGCACAGCACAGCTCCGGGCGGATCCTAGGTTTGCAGAAGGCGAGCTACATGGACCACGTTCAAGGACTCGGGGTTCATTCACAGGAGCCAGGTCGGCCGGCATCGCTGCCTTGTACATTGGTCTCATCTCACCCTTTCCTGTCCTTGGGCCTCATACCTTCTCCCCGTGTGACATTTATATGGTCTGCTTGTCACAATTGTTTCTAAAGCAAGTCATCAGTTGCATACCCATTGTGGTTGGCTGACCTACGGGACACTTAACTTCTCACCCCTCCTTAGTGTTCATAAAACGGTGTCTTACCCAGACACCGTGGCCAATGGAGGGGGTTATGGTATTACACCTTCCGGCCATTTCACAAAGCGTAAAACTTCCCCAAGTGACGGACAGGACTTACCGGAACCCAACATCCCCCGACGGGTGCTTGAAATCGAGGCCAGAGTCTCACCGGTTTCCTTTGTGAAATTTCCATTTCTCCGTGGCTGGGGGGGAAATACATTTTCTCCTGAATGTGGAGCTGGCGCCATTGAATTTATTAATTCCGCAGAAGTCGGCGAGTTCATCATAGCAGGCCCACCGCGGGCTGAGCCGGGTTAACTTAATTGTGGCTATCTCACCCCTGTTAACAACACGCCGAAAGTAATTTAACACGGTCCGGGGCTCCTCACCCACGCGGGGAGCTCCGGCTGTGTCCCCGGGAGCTGCAGGCGGAAGCTCCACATGATTAGGCGGGAGCTGACGGGGTGGGGGAGCCAGCGGCAGGTGGGGGCTGCCACGGGCCCAGGGGAGCACCGAACCCCAGAGGCAGTCCAGTGCGTTTGTAAACTGGCCTCCCGCCCCCCTCTGAGCCGGTAAAAGGACTGCGCGCTCCTTGCAGGCCTCACCCTGACCACAGACGATGATCCCCTACAACTTATTAGGCAGGAAAGACCTCGAACACCTGAACACACTCTGAACCCCGGACTCCACCTCCCCTACCCATGAGCTGATGAGATTTGGGGTTATTTTCCTGGGCTCATTAGTGGACTTGGAACCATCTGGGGTGCCCTCCTCCCATCCAGGCTGCCTGATGGGGGCATGGTTTCAGTGTGTGTATGTGACAGCTACTTGTGTGGCCAGAAAAATCCTGTCTGATTCATCCCTAAGGTTAGTGATGTGGATGCCTTTCCCTTCATAATGTGTCTATCAAGAGGCGTGTGTTCGTGTTGTTTTATGAGTAACACAAATAGCTTCTTTTGACACACGCTGATGTCAGCTTTGGGACGCTTAGTCTGGGCACCAGGAACAGGGAGGGGGTGAGGAGACTGGTCCTTCCTGCGTGGCTGCGTGAGGGGGTGGGTCTTTCCATCCTCAGGCTCCTTTCCCGTCCACCTGTGTCCTAAGCGGTCCCCAGTCCCTCTCTGTCTGGCCCCATTTCTATAAGGCAGCTGAGGATTTTTAAGACTATCATACATGCTGTGTGGTGATTTTTTTTTCAGATCTGTAGGCTATTTCTGTTCCATACAAACCTTTGCTTACAAATCTTTTATTCGACCTTCTTTCAGAAAACAGCCAGCGCCCTCTCTCTCTCCCATCGCTCCATTTGCTCCCCTTAATGTTACAGGTACAGCGACACTGAAGGAGCCGTAGCACCTTCTCATTCCCCCACTGCAGTCGCAGACAGTGGTCTCAGAGGTCAAGTTAACTTCTAAATTCCTTTGGCAAACACTGCATCTGTGGGCCATTGAAAAGAGGCACCGGCATCTACCTGCGGGACAGAATTGGGTCAGCGGGAACATTAGCGCGTCGCAGGCGGTTTTTCTTCCCCGCGCGGGGGAAGGAGCGGGGAGCCGGCAGCCGGGGGGACGCAGCCCCGCTGTGATGAGTGTGTGTCCCGGCGGGGGACGCGTGCCCTCGCCTGCTTAGTCCGTGAAGCATGAGCTCGAGAGGCTCCGTAAATCACGGCAGCTTTTGCAGATGCTCCTCGATCCCCGGAATCATCTGGAAGTTATGGGCTCTACGGCAGGGCACACTCAGGTGGAAGCAGCGCCGAGGTCACGCTTCACACCTGGGTCAGAGGCCGCATGCCCTCCCCGCCCCAGAACAGGGAGGAGGGGTCTCATGGCCACAGGGGGCTCACTGAGGACCCCAGGTGGCTCCAGGTCCTTCTGATGAGCCCAGTAAAATAACCCCAAATCTCATCAGCTAACAGGCAGGAGGCGTGGAGTCCAGGTTTCGGGCCGGCACAGCGTTTTCAAGTGTTTGAGGTCTTGTCTGCCTAATAAGTTGCATAGGTTCATTGTCTGTGATCACAGAGGAGGGTTAGGCCTGCAAGGAACTCAGAGGGGACGAGCGGCCAGTTCACAAACCCACTGGACTGCAATCCATTCCAATGACAATGAAAAAGAAATAGAAGAGAGAAAGCAAGAGCAGTTTAACAACAGACCCAATTTAGGAAGCAAGGGCCTAACCTCCTCTGAAAAACCAAGCCAGGGCTCCAGCTGGTTTGGCTCAGTGGATGGAGCTTCATCCTGTGGACTGAAGGTCCCAGGTTCAATTCCAGTCAAGGGCACATGCCCAGGCTGCAAGCTGGATCCCCACAGAGGATGTGCATGACGCAGCCGATCCATGATTCTCTCTCATCATTGATGTTTCTCTCTCTCCTGCTCCTTTCCTCTCTGAAATAAATAAAAATATACATTTTTTAAAACAAACAAACTAACCATGTCTGATGGCACTGCCTTCTTAGTCCAAAATATGGCTGGAAGGTGTAAAAAGAGGAAATATATGTACAAAATATATATGTATAGATATATTGACATATAAATTGCCAATCACCAAATGATAATAGCATTTAAAGTAATGAACAGGAAAACAGAAGCAAAATTAATAACCATTTTGAAATGAGGACCAAAATAAAGACTCTAGAGGAAGGGATTCATTTATTCTCATACTCCCAGCGACCCACGTGGCACATGGCCCACAGTAAGGGCTTACGTCACATGTGAACTAATGAATGGAGTGAACAAATGACTGTGATCTGAGCCAAAGAGATACTTAAAATCTTAGTAAGTTCTGTACCTTAAGAACTAAAAGGAACCTCTGCTTATAATGCTTTTTCAAAATGTGCACTGCTAGCTGAAACTGGTGTGGCTCAGTGGATAGAGCATTGGCCTGTGGACTGAAAGGTCCCAGGTTCGATTCTGGACAAGGGGCATGTATCTTGGTTGCGGGCACATTCCCAGTAGGGACTGTGCAGGAGGCGGCTGATGGATGTTTCTCTCTCCTCGATGTTTCTAGCTCTCTATCCCTCTCCCTTCCTCTCTGTAAAAAATCAATAAAACATATTTTTTTTAAAATGTGCACTGCTGCCCGGCTGGTGTGGCTCTGCCAGGTGCAGTGAAGTTGAATGGAGGAGGGTTCAATGTGTCCCTGGTAGGAGCCTAAATAGGGACCCCGTTCCCACCGGGACACTGTCCACTTTCCACTCCGGCGCCCCGTGGAAATGTCACTGAGGAGCCCTTGGAGTCTGCCAACGTGTTCGCTTCAAAGCTGGCCGCTGGCAGTAATGAAAGGACGGGTGTGTTTCTTTGTGGCTATTTCTGCTTTGGCAGCTCAAAGTGGCGGGTGTGAAAAGCCTCTGATTCCCGTGTTTTCAGTAAAAATCATGGGCCTCAATTCCCCGAACAGTCGGAGATCATGTGCTTTGCCGAGCAGGGATGGAAATAGCTTCACTTGCAGCCCACCTCTGGGCGTCTCCCGCTTCTTTCTCCTTCAAGCGACCTTGGCTTTGAATTCTTACAACACAGAAGAACTTACGCACTTGAAATGGAGGTGATTAACCACACAAATGGTCAATAAATGCCCCACCGTCGTCCCTGGGCAGGGACCGGTCAGCCCACGTTCCCTTCGTTCTCCTCATTCAGGAAGATGGACGGTGCTGTGAACACAGTCAGGAGTTGCCATCATTTCCGAAAGGCCGTAATAATTTACCTCCTCGCCGAGAGCTGTTTAAAAGGAGAGGATGAGGTTAATAGCGTTTGAATAATTAGGATGAGAATTTCTTACTGAAAATAATTGACTTACGCCAGGAAGAGAACCTGCTGATGAAAGAAGGTGGGGTATTCCGATCTCCCACTATCTTTTTTTATTGAAAATTAACAGAACGGCGCTCGGTCCGTTACCACAGGCAGACCTGATGGGGAATCAGGCACGCGGACCCGCTCTCGGGCACTAAGCCAGCGGTGATGAATCTGAAATGCTGAGGGTTGATGGCTCATTTCCAGATCAAAATGGCTATAAAGTTCATCTGGAGAACACTGGAGCACAGACATGAGAGTTCCCTTTAAAAAGGTGAGGTGAGAAGATCTGCCCTATCAGACATTAACATGTATTATAGATATACCACAGCCGAGCATTCCAGTTTCTATGTCATTAAATAACTCAGTATATAGAGAGTTGGCGAAAATATTCATAAAAGCAACAGTCAGAGAAAATGCAGCCTGTAAGACCAGCCATAGAGAGAAGGGGTGAGTACAGTAAGGTGGAATGATGGGCAGATCATTTGGAAAGAAGCAAAATTAAATCTTCATCCCACACTATCCCAAGATGAATATCAGATGGGTTAAACAAGCAATCCATAAAGAAATGGAAGATGGTCGAAACCAGTTTGGCTCAGTGGATAGAGCATCGGCCCGCGGACTGAAGGGTCCTGGGTTCCATTCCTGTCAAGGGCATGTATCTTGGTTGCAGGTACATCCCCAGTGAGGGGAGTGCAGGAGGCAGCTGATCAATGTCTCTCTCTCATCGATGTTTCTGACTCTCTATCCCTCTCCCTTCCTCTCTGTAAAAAATCAATAAAATAAAAATAAAACAAAAAAGAAAGAGAAGATGACTTCATCTGGAGAACAAAGGGGGACTCCCCTGGAGAAGGGAGGAGCAGCGGCATCCCGGGCATTGGTCCCGAGGAAAATGAGATCACGTGGCTCCTGAGGGAGTGACAGGAAGATCGCTGCACGTCCCCAGACTGCGGCCGTGGAAGTGGTGCGGAAAACTAGACGAAAGCCCATCCCCGGAAGTCCTCACTGCAAGGCCAGGCATTGACCCCAGGCGACAAGAAGCAACTGAAGGCCAGGGGAAGTCTGCTGGGGACCACGGTTGACAGGCAGCGTGCTGCGGAGTGGGCTGGATGGAGGACATGAATGTTTTTGGACAGGAAAGCCACTCTGGGAATGTGTGCCTTGGTGACGAGGAAACTGAGGCTGGAGAGCGAGAATGACGTTGCAGGCCATTGCCCATGTAGAACCAGCACCATGGCCGAGGCCTGGCCCTGCAGTGAGAGCGTTCTCCCACGTGTGAGCGTCCGGGGAGATAGAGAGCAAAAGAACCTGTTCAGACCCGGCTCAGTTCAGTTCAGTGTGATGAGGGTGCTGGTGTACCCAGAAGTGCCATCACTATGGGATGCATCACTGTAGAGCAGTGGTTCTCAACCTGTGGGTCACGAACCCTTTGGGGGTCCATCGACCCCATCACAAGGGTCGCCTAAGACCATCAGAAAACACAAATATTTACATTACGATTCACAACAAGAGCAAAATTACTGTTAGGAAGTAGCAAAGAAAATGATTTTATGGTTGGGGGTCACCACAACATGAGGAACTGTATTAAAGGGTCGTGGCATTAGGAAGGCTGAGAACCACTGCTGTAGAGAGATCATGAGCATATAGATGTACTTCTGGGGGTCGGCAGCAAACGGGCAAAAAGGATTCACTATAGGACAGTGGACAGGTCGGAGGGAAAAGGGGACGGTCTGGGGCAGGACCTAGAAGGGTAAGCTCATGGAAGCCACACAGTGGGAGGGGCGGTGGTAACGGGGGATCCAGGACAGTCCTGTGTGTTCGGGCCTGCACCCTCACACAGAAAAGTGCGCCTGGCCCATGGACTGTCTTGAGAAGTGTTGTGGGGTGAGTGGATGAAAGAGGGGAATTGGGAACAGCGTGGGAGACTGCCCAGGAGCAGAGAGGGGGAAGCTCTGTAGGGGGCGGGGGGTGGCGCTCAAGGATCAGCATGGGTCTGTGGGAGCAGATCCCGCAGGAATGAGAAGGAGCAGAAACCAGAGAGGGCTTGGTGAGCCGTCCTTCCATTTCCACAGTGAGCGTTCCATCTTTGCAACCCAGAATTGTCTGTCTGTGGCATCCAGGATCTGGCACAGCCATGAATTTTTTCAGAGGACTATTACCCTTGCAGCTTTATGCTTTGCTGGAAAAAAAAAAACAAAAAACAAAAACAACCCCCTTTAATTAAGTAAACACAAGAACCACCGTATCAGTCTAGCCGCATGCAATTCAAAATTCTAATTTAGTCCTTGGCAGAAGTGGCTCTCTCCCAACCACTTAAACATGGATTTCACAAAGAACAGGCCACAGTCACGGTGAGTGATAGAGAGCCTATTATTTTCAGTCAGTTTCTGAGCATTCAATGGAGGCGTGTGTCTGTGTGTGTGTGTGTGTGTGTGTGTATGTCTTGTGGTGTCTCTGTAAACCCCACTTTCCTGTCCACATGCCCAGTGCCTGGTGAATTTCTGACATAACTGTATCTGATTTCTTTGAATAGAAGGGAAATTCGTATGGGAAATGCCAGGACGTTGGGGAAGAAAGCTGCAGGTAGTTTAAGAGATTTCACGGGGCCACTCAGGAGCGTGCTATTTACTGGCGGATTCCGGTTAGCCCATCGCTGCATTAAAGTGTAACCTTCAGGTTGACCCCCGAAAAGTTACAAAAGCAAAGCATTAGCACAAACAGCAATTTACTCTGTAGGTACCGGCGTTGAGTTTACTTCCTGTTCGAAAATGAATGGTTATGCGGTCCCGATTTTCAAGCATCTTTTATTATAAGGCCACGGGATAGATTCTGTTAGGTTGGGAGCTGTGTCGGTACAAAAGGGATGGAAAGTACATGTAAATCACGTCGACATTAACGCGCAGCGAGCGGATGTCTCTGGGGGAGGACTTTCTGCCCTTCCGCAGCTTGGAGAAGAGAGGAACCTGCAGTCCAGGAGAAAACAGCTCTGCACTCGGACCTGCGACCAGCACCCTGTCTCTCTCTGCTGTGTGTCCTCGGAGGAGCTGCACACCCGCTCTGATTGGCTCATCGATATAAAAAGCCCGCGTGGCAGAGACACAGACACAGCCCTCTCCAATGCGGGCCTTTGGGGAGATAACGGAAACACACATTTAGCAAGAGGTTGAGCTGGCAAAGGCGCTTCACATCTGCTGAGTTTGAGAGGTGCGGACGTAGCCAAGCAGAGGTGGCATTTTGGAGTAGAGACTCTGGAAACTGTAAGATTTAAGGCAACAATAAGTAGAACATATTCATGCCCTAACCGGTTTGGCTCAGTGGATAGAGCATCTGCCTGTGGACTGAAAGGTCCCAGGTTCAATTCCGGTCAAGGGCATGTACCTTGGTTGTGAGCACATCCCGAGTACGAAGCGTGCAGGAGGCAGCTGATCGATGTCTCTCTCTCATCGATGTTTCTAACTCTCTATCCCTCTCCCTTCCTCTCTGTAAAAAATCAATAAGATATATTAAAAAAAAAAGTAGAACATATTCCACACATACCACAAGACATGCAGGTATCGTGCTGAGCACTTCATTTCCATGACAATCACTGTCCCTGGGGAAGTATGTTATCACCCCAGTTGTCCATAGGAGAAAGCCCCGGTTCCAGGAGAGGGCATGCCCTGGAGAAAGGTCATGGAGACAGATGGGGTCAGCGCACACACCCAGGCCGTCTGAGGCTTGGCTCTCGCCAGGCGATGCCCCTGCTGCCTGCAAGTGAGAAAGGCCTACCTGGTGCCGAGAGTCTTCATGGGAGGCGGGCCTCCTGCCCTGACCAGCTAGGTTGCTCACTCACCTGGGTTTGGTCTGATTTCGACTTGACTGACTGTGTCCCCAGCTGGAAGGGGCTCCCGTGAGGACAAGCCAGCGTTTTCCAGAGACAGGGCAGCAGGAGGTGTGCCGGCACCTGCACCTCTCTGGACACGGAGCTGAAGGAACTCCAGGCAAACCGCAGGCGGCCTGCTGTCCACACTGGGGACTCCGGGATCTTCACTCTGTCCTCCCCGCGCCCTCCCCTCTTCCTGAATGAACAAAAGGCGGATCCTCCACTGCGCACATCAGCAAGCCGGTTAGGGTATTGGGGGAAGTTTCAGGAACAACAGTGCATATTTAAAAAATATATATTTTTAGTGATTACAGAGGCAGGAAGGGAGAGGGATAGAGAGAGAAACATCAATGATGAGAGAGAATCATTGATTAACTGCCTCCTGTACATCCCCTACTGGGAATCAAGCCCACAACCCGGGCATGTGCCCGACTGAGAATCGAACCGTGACCTCCTGAGTCATAGGTCAATGCTCAACCACTGAGCCATGCTGGCTGGACAAAACATAGCTTAATATCTTCTTTTACAAGGCTGTTTTCTCTAACCCCATAATGCTAGGCCTCTGAGAAGTACTAGGCAAGATTTTGAGTATAGACTGTCTTTTTTTTTTAATATATTTTATTGATTTTTTACAGAGAGGAAGATGAGAATGATAGAGAATCAGAAACATTGATGAGAGAAAAACATCCATCAGCTGCCTTCTGCACCCCCCCCCCCCCACTGGGGATGTGCCTGCAACCAAGGTACATGCCCTTGACCGGAATCGAACCTAGGACCCTTCAGTCCTCAGGCCGACACTCTATCCACTGAGCCAAACCGCTTTTGGCTAGACGGTCTGGATAGAACTTCTTTTTTCTCTCATGTTAGACAAACTCTCTCTCATTGGCCTCATCCCCGGGCTCCCAGCCTCTGCGCCACCTGCTCTGCGGGGAGGAACATCACGTTCGGAGGGAGCAAACTTCTGGATCCCCACCAGCGGCTGGGCGTCTGCCGGCGATATTAGGATATTTCCCCGGACATGCTTTCAGGAGCTTTTCTCTCCGTCGTCCAAGCTGGCTTTGTGGATGAAGCGCTCACTGACACCTTTATAACATAACGCGCGCGCTGGCGTACACTCAGCTGCCAAAGCGGGCCACTCCCCGGGAGCTGGCCGCGCACCCTTTGTCAGCTCTGACACCGGCAGGAGGCCGCTCCCGCTCCGGTGACAGCATGACAGTTTATTCGGGGATGATAAATGGAGCGGGCCCGTCCGGCTTTCACACCAAGCCCCTAAATGCTGGCAATTCATTTTGTAATAGAGGGTGGCTTGGCCAGAATGCATTTAAGCGTCTTTGAGGGTGTCTGGTACTTGAGATTCCCTCGGAGGAGGCCTTTCTGAACTTGAACATCACTCTGCCAGGTAAACTCCTTGGCGGGGGAGGGGTTTCTGTTGTTATTTTTACTCCGAGCTCAAAACAAGTGGGCTTCACAGGGATCGTATTAGCCATTTCTAGTGACAGCCTTTCTCCTTTTTCTTTAAGGTAAAATATAGGTAGCCCAGTAGACAGATGAACAGAGAGCTGATAGGACACTGGATGTTTCTTTTAGTTCCTATTTAACCCATCGGGATGAATAATTATGCAAAGTGTGGATACATTTTGGGGACCCCCTATTATACTTGGTCGGGGATGGCCATGCAGGGGTGAATTCAGGGAGAAGGTGTATTTGAAGAAGAATATGATGTTTATCTTTGATCGGAACCAGGTAAAAGTTTCTGCAGAATCTTGCTCCTTCTCCATCCTGAAAGGCTGTTTATTCCCCAAAGGACCGCCGGACACATACCTCCCCCCTCCAGGAGCCCAGCCCAGGGGGGATGGTGCAGGAAAGATGGGACCCACGGTGTCTTCGCACCTGTTCCTGCCCTTCACGTCGCCGGCACCTCAAAGGGGAGAAGAGAAAAGAAGGCGTGGCCCAGCTCCAGGTAAGGGAGAGATGTCACAGCTGGGAGATGAGAAATGTGGACAGAATGAAACTGCTGTCTTGAGTGTTTAGAAAAGGATCTTAGTCTGAGGTTGGTCTTTGCGGTGGTCCTGGATTTATCCTCTCGTTTGTGCTCGTCGCAGTCTGTGTTTACAAGATCCCCCGCTTTACGCCTGCGGAAGGCAGGAGAACCGCTCCCCAAAGACGTCCATGTCCAATGCCGGAGGCCATGGCCGTGTGCAGCCCTGTGGCAGCACGTGCTGTGCAGCTGTATCTCCATTAAGGGCCTTGTCCTGACAGGTTCGGTGCGGTGGATGGAGTGTCCGCCACAGGCGGAAGCGTCCTGGGTTTCATTCCAATCAAAGGCATGGACCTTGGTACCTTGGTTGCAGGCTCCATCCCAGAGGCAGCCAGTTGATGTGTCCCTCTCACTTCAATGTCTTCCTCTCTCTGCCCCCCCCCCTCCCTTCCACTCTTGTCTAACACTCAGGGAAAAATATCCTCGGTGAGAATTACCACAAAAATAAGTTAAGGACCCGGATGTGGAGGACCGCCCGGATGACCCACGTGGGCCCAATATAATCACAGGATCCTGGAAATCACTGACCATTTCCCGCTGAAATCAGAGGGAGGCGGGACCGGGGCAATGGTCAGAGACGTGCAAGCTGGCTGACTTTGATTATGGGGGTTCGGGGCCACGAGGCAAGGAATGTCCAAAAGGCAGATTGTCTTCTGGAGGCGCCAGATGGGAGCCAGCCCTGCGTCATCCTGATTTTAAGCCAGTGAGAGCTGCGCAGACACACACCTCAAGAGACAGTGTTATATAGAAAAAGTGTGCTATTCTCAGCAATAACTACTGTTTCCCCTAAAGTAAGACATCCCCCCAAAATAAGACCTACTTCCAGTTTTGCCTCTTGCTGTAATATAAGCCCCCCCCCCTGAAAATAAGACCTTCCGATAATAAGGCCTCCCCCAAACATAAGGCCTCCCCAGAATATAAGGCCCCTGAAGCTACCGTCAGGTGTCTGACTCCTGATTTAAAGAGCCCTCGCACCGCCTGAACAGCTCCGGCTGCGCTGCAACCAGTGACCTGGTGTGTGATGACAATGCTACCGTACCATAGACAGGTCATACATTTCCTTTTTTTTTTTTTTTTTTTTTTTTTTTTTTTTTTCTTCAACAGTAAATGTGTACCATATTCTTCTTCATGGAAAAATAAGACATCCCTTGAAAATAAAATCTAGCGAATCTTCGGGAGCAAAAATTAATATAAGACACTGTCTTATTTTCGGGGAAACAGTGTATGCTATGATGTAGGACATGAGCACTAGGAAGCCAGTGCACCAAACTGTGGCCAGCTCTGAGGGTTCTGGCTATTCTCCCCCAAAGATACGGTCCATTAGGTTTTCTGTTCGGTCATTCTCCCTTTGTCAGAGATGAGGTTCATCAGAGTCCAAGCCCTTAGGTGTTTGTTGCTCGTTTTGTTTTGTTCTGTTTTCCTGCTCCATCCTGCCGTGTCAGGCTTGATGCCTAAGATTCAGCACGCATGGGTGCCTCTAGATCATGCATCGTCCTCCGGCTGTTTGTTCGGATAGTGGAGGGAGGTCCCGTGAGCGCTCAGAGCAGGAGTTGTTCACGTGCTGCCTCTGGAATCCTGGCTCTGCCCATTCCTATCTGCGTGTCACTTAGCTGGTCACTCAGAACCTCTCAACTGCCGAGTCCTCATCTGTAAGAGGAAGTAATCCTAGCCATGGTGTCATAGGCTGTTTCTGTAAGGGCGGTTCTGCCAAAACCGGTTTGGCTCAGTGGACAGAGCATCGGCCTGCACACTGAAGGGTCCCAGGCTTGATTCTGGTCAAGGGCATGTACCTTGGTTGCGGGCACATCCTCAGTGGGGGGCATGCAAGAGGCGGTTAATTGATTTTTCTCTTTCATCGGTGTTTCTTACTCTCTAACTCTCTCCCTTTCTCTCTGTGTAAATCAATAAAAATATAGTTTAAAAAAGGGGGGGTGGTTCTGAGACGAGATTGACATTGAAATCGGTGGGTCTTGAGTAAAACAGCTTGTTCTTCCTAAGGTGGTGGGCCTCGTCTAATCAGTCAAAGGCCCGAATAGAACAAAGATTGATCTGCCTTCAAACTTAACCTGCAACATCAGTTCCACATGGTCTCCAGCCTTCCAGCCTGTCCTGAAGATTTGGGACTTACTGGCCTCCATAACACATGAGTCAGTTCCTTGAAATGTCTCTCTCTCCCTCCCTCTCTCTGTGTTACTTTCTCTCTCTCACACTCCACACACACACACACACACACACACCAAACACATATGCACACACACATGCACACATGCTAGTTGTCATGTTTCTCAGGAGAATCCTGACTAATACAGGAGGGAACTTCCTTAAGGCTAATAAAAACTATACATTAAAAGCTGACAGCTGACAACCTCACACTTACCGGTGAGAGAATGAAGACTTTTCCATTAACTGGAAACAAGCCAATTATGTCCAGTCTTACTCAACGTCATAGAATTTTCGGCTAGTCCAGCAAGATTAGAAAAACAAATAGACGTTACACAGATGCAGAAGCAAGGAATAAAGCTTGCTCTATTTGCAGATGACATTACTTTCTATGTAAAAAAATAAACTGACAAGATTTGGAAAAACATTGGTTCTAAAATTTATATGGGAAGGCAAAGAACCTGGAAGAGGCAGAACAATACCGAAGATAAACAACACCGGTGGAAGATTCGGGCTGCCCAACTCCATAAATTATCCGCTACGGTAGCAGTGACAGTCCGCTATTGGTGAAAGAATAGATGCACAGATAAATTAAACAAAAGGAGAGGCCAGAAATAGACCGTGTAACTATAGACTTGATTTCTGACATAGACACCAGGTCATTTAACCGAGGAAGGATATTCTTTTCAGCAAATGCTGCTGGGACAATTGGATGTCTATGTGAAGAAGAAAAAAAAAACCACCTCATACCCAGATCATGTACCTTATCCACAAATTAACTCAAAAATAGATCATAGATTTCAATATAAAATGCAAAATTATAAAACTTCACAAATAAAACATAGGGGGGAAATCTATATAATATCGGGTTTAGTGATACATTTTAGATACATTACCCACATCACGATTCATATAAGAAACAAGCGATCATTTGGACTTTATTAAAAATTAAAAAGGTTTGCTTCCATGAAAAAGACTATTAAAAAGTGAAAGACAATGTGAAAAATGTTTACCAATCACATACTTGATAATGTACTTGTTTTCAAAATATAAAAAGAACTCTTAAAACTCAAAAATAAGAAAATACGCAATCCAGTTTTGAAAACAGACAAAAGATGTGAACAAGACCCCTCACCAGAAAAGAAAGACAGAGCAGCCCTGGCCAGTGTGGCTCAGTGGTTGAACGTGGCCCATGCACCAGGAGGTTGCTGGATCTGATAAGGCCAGGGCACAGGCTGGCTCCATCCCTGCTGTGAGTGTGCAGGGGGCAGCCCAGAGGTGTTTTGCTCTCACATCCATGTTTCTGCCTCTCTCCCTTTCCCTTCCCCTCTCTCTCAAACTCAATACACTGTTCTTTCAAAAAAGAAAACAACGACAGACAGATGCAAATAAGAATATGAAAAGAGACAACACCAGGAGTAAACCCAAAGGCACACCATGTCTTGATCAGTGGGAGCTGCCATGCTAATAAAAACTATACATCAAACCCCATGGACAGGGGTGGTGTAGGCAGGGGACTCGTCTCTCACTGCTCTGTCCCCTGCATGCCCAGGACAGAGATGCAGGCCGTGGAGGTATGTGGGAGCGCCGCCTCCTTATCGCAGATGGCATCTTCCTGCCGGGGGCTCACTCCCCTTCTTGTGAGGAGGATGCAGTCCTATCCCTTCCTGGGGTTCCACTCCCATGACGTCATCTCCTCCTGCTGTCAGATGGGGTTTCTGGTGGCGGGGGATGAGCATCCGGCCCATGTCAGTGTGACGATGACATGTCAGTGTGAGTTCCTCTGTTACAGCAGGGTCTCTGGGAGTGGGGGTGACCATACACCTGGCTGGCCGGGGTGGGTGAAAACTCTATGCTCGCCACCCAGCTGTGCTGTGAACCTCCAGCTATTCTCTGAAATGTCTATTTAAAAGAAACACACGCATAATGCCTTTTGTCTTTGGAGAAACGCAATTTAAAACGATGACATGCCGCCCGCACCTTTTAGGATGGCTAACACCCAAGAAGCTGACAGCGGCAATTGTCAGCGATCCTGCAGAGCGAGCGGCGCTTCCCTCATTACTGGGCGGGACGGAAATGGCGCGGCCAATTTGGAGGACGGCTTGACGTTTCCTCGCAGAGCTAACACCATCTCACTGTACAAGCCAACCACCCCCTCCTCCGTATCCACCCGCTGACTGAAAAGTTCTGTCCACACAAAAAATCTGCACACAGCTCTGTAGCAGCTTTATTCACAAGCATCCAAAACTACGGGGGGAGCAAGACTTCTCTCAATAGGAGAAGGCACAGCAAACCGTTGGTTTATCCGAACAATGGAACAAACCAACAGGCAGCAAAGACTGGAGGGATGTGCCCTGCAAAGTGAAGAATTCAGCCTGGAAAGCTGCTCGCTGTATAGATCAATGTGGATGAGTTTGGGAGAGAAAAATGTAGACAAAGAAAACACACGAGGTTGGCTGAGTTAGGAGGAGAGGGAGGGTGTGGGAGGACTAACGGAATATATTTGTAGGGCGGTTCGTTCATTCTGGATGAGGCTCTAGGGGTGATTTGATGAGCTGTTTCTGTTATCAGAAATCAATCGAATTTGACAGCAGAGAGTCACATTTAAAGAAAAAAAATATTTTTAGATCAGAGGACTCCAAGATGGAATGTAAATGGTGACCAAATAAAAAAATCTCACTCTATTAAAATGTATAGAACAACCTCAGTGAAGACGGGGGAAAGAGAGGCTGACTTATATCACTTTGAAAGCAAGTGGAGGCTACACTGAGCGGCCAGATTACTATGACCACCTCACGTTTGTAGGCAAATTAGCCGTGTGCTGCATCGAATGGGACATGGAAGCCGAAGGCCTGTTCAGACACCTCTGCTGTCTGCAGTGACCAAGATAAAACGTCTCCAGTTCGCACAGGAACACAAGGATTGGACAGCCGAGCACTGGGAAAAAGTCATGTGGTCCGATAATAACATTTCCAGTTGCATCACACAGATGGCAGAGTGAGAATTTCGCGGAAACAGCAGGAAAGCATGCACCCCACCTGCATGGGTACCACCCTTCAAGCTGGTGGGGGCAGTGGTATGGTTTGGGGCATGTTTTCCTGGCATGATTTGGGCCCTTTAATTCATGTGGAACAACGTCTGAATAGCACAACATACCTAAGTATCGTTGCTGATCAAGTTCATCCTATCATGTTGATGAAGTATCCCAATGGAGATGGCTTCTTCCCACAAGACAATGCGCCAGGCCACGGTGCTCATATTGTGCAGGACTGGTTTCCAGAACATGAGGGAGACTTTCCCTTGCTGAGGTGGCCCCCACAGTCACCAGATCTCCATCCAACTGAGCATTAAAAGAGCCATTGGGCAGCTGGTTCCACCACCATCACAACTCACAGAACCGGACAGTGCTGTCCATCAGGCCTGGTGTCAGAGTCCTCGCATCACCTTTCAGCATCTCTCGGAGTCAATGCCAAGAAAAATGGCTGCAGTATTGAAGGCAAAAGGTGGCCCAACGAAGTACTGATGGGATGATCATAACAATCTTGCCACTCAGTGTATAAGACGCAAATAAAAAGTGTGCCTACGTGGGTAAAACTGTCTCCCGGGGGGCAGTGGAACAGTTCTGAACCAGCTCTCATGTACACTGGACTTGAGTGATCAGGCAAACAGATGCTGAATGGTGGAGACCGTTTCCTCATGGACCATCTTAGCCCTCCCTCCTTCTTACCGTCACCTCCCACCCCACAGTGAGCAACCTCTTGCACCATGTAGAGCCTGGACGTCTGAACTCATATTACCTTACCATAGGCATACATGGAAACATACAACATGTGTAGGTATGTTCAGAGAGAAAGAGATAGAAATGTACAATAATAGAGATTAGAGAGAGAGATTAGCATTCACACACACACTTCCTTCTTCTGTCTGTTCCAGGGTCTAGAAGCAACATGACTCTACTTGGTGTCCAGGTTTTGGATAAAAAGTACCAGGACATTTTATTTTTATTTTTATTGATTACAGAGAGGAAGAGAGGGAGAGATAGAAACAACAATGAGAGAGAATCACTGATCGGCTGCCTCCTACACGCCCCCACTGGGGATTGAGCCCGCAATCTGTGCATATGCCCTGACCAGGAATCGAACCGGTGACCTCTTGGTTCCTGGGTGGATGCTCAACCGCTAAGCTACACCAGGCTGGGCAAGTGGTACCAGGACGTTTAGAGAACAGTCTGATCCCGGGGCCTGAACAGGGACTGAGCAGGGTCACCAACAATAAGGAGGATGTAAACTGTCCCAGCCAAGAGGAGCCTCAGGGGACATAGCAACTACACGTGATGTGTGATCTTTGAAGAGATTCTGGACTAGAACAGGGTCATTAAAACTAAGAAAGTCTGAATAAACAGTGAGCCTCAGATGGTGGTGGTGGTGGCAGTGGTGGTGAAGGTGGTGAAGGTGTAGGATCACTGTTGGTCCAGCAGTTGTGATGAGTGGACCACTCAGGTATTCGCAGCAAGAGACTGGGTTATGGATACATGGGGACCCTACATTCTCACAACTTTCCTGCAAACTTCACTCTGTTATAGAACCACAGCTGATTTTTAAAACACTCACACTCTCCACTACTGTGAGGTGTCAATCATCTTAGCTCACTGTCTGCAAATCATTTTCTTCTTTTGTCAAATGAGATAACAACCCCAGGCCTGCTGTTACAGATTCTGTATAGAAATTCCCTATCACCGCACTCAGCGCTTAGTAGGTGTTAACAACCATTATTTCTGTGACCACTCCCTTTTTGGGGAACTGAGCAGCAACACTTGTGGACCTATTTGGAGTTGCCTGTTGCTCAGAAAGAGAAGTAGGAGTTATATAGAAACCCACTACTTAGCAGCGAGAAATTCAATCAGAGGAAAATATGAAATATGCAGAGATGCAATTTTAAGCATCACCTGGAGAATTGCAGAGAACACGGCCACAGAACATTGTTTCAGCAAAGGGCGCAGTAACAGGATGCGGTTAAATAATAGAATACTTTAATTATCTAGAAATAATTTCGTATTGCCTAAGGTAATGCTGCCAGAAGTTCACAATAAGGCAGAAATAATTCCATTTCAAGAAATAACCATTGAATTTGCATGAGGAAAATCCAAGGTGGGGAAAAAGCACCTGTGTTCCATGTTCATTTTTAACACCTCCCATAACTCGTCTTCTCCACGCGGAGCCTGGATGTATTTCAGAGATGCTGCCAGAAACAATGGAAGGAAAAATACCCGTGACCTGACAGATATTCTAAAAATACATTCTGAATTCACAAATCCTTCCACGTATGTCATCTCGGTGTCTTCTCCGAAACCACATTCTGTGTCCTCTTCCGCCCATTCCCATTTTCCTGAGAAAGGGAGGGTTTGCTCAATCCAGTCACACAAGCTGGTGCTGCGAACCCGTTACATGCAGGTTCATGGGCCAGGAACTCATTGCCGCCTCATCCGATGTGGTCCCTGCCAAGGCGGAGTTCTCAGGAGGCGTCATTGGTTGTGTGTTTCTGTCCATCACCCTGGCTGCCAGTTAGGGGCAGCCCCACCTGTCATGCGGGTTCCATGGGCGGGACCTGTTACAAAGACTGACAAATCAGGATTCACCCACAGGGCGTCCAGCAGACATGGTCCCAGGAAGTGTTCCTGCTTCCTCTGCCCCCTTTCTCCTCCTCCTCCTCCTCCTCTTCCTCTTCCTCTCCACTCACATTTCCTACCAGTCAGGCCAATGGCAGGTTTTCCCTTAGAAAGAACTAAGCAAAGCCAGACTACGGCAAGGTGGAAGTTGAGCTTAAACCCTAAGATGAGAAAGAATAAATGCACTTATGCCAGGAACGCATTTCCAGAGTGGTGTGTCCCAGTTTTCATTGCAAAGCATACATTGAAATTGGAGAAAATTTGGCATCTGTCGACCTCCCTCCTATGATCCAATTCATTTGATCTTTAAAATAAACATTTCAGGACAATAGATGCTCACCGGAGAAAGAGTTGATCGTTGTAACATGTCTATCCTCACCACAGAATGAAAATCTATCGATCAAATGCAGGTATTTTAAGCAATCGGTTGGCCTGCCCGTTATTCCAAATTACTGGTTTGCTTTATTTCTATTAGACCGATCTGTTCTGTGAACATGCTTCCAGTCTTCCTGGTGTGCAAGCGAGAAATGATCTCATTGACTTACTTCGCTCACAAGTGTAGAGTAAACACCTGAAAATGAGTTCCACCGACCTTCACAAACCAGGGAATTAAGTGTCCGCCTGGGAGAAGTGCATTGAAAATCAAAGCACAGCCAAGCAAAAAATTTGCTTTTTAAATGCAAAGTACAAATTTGTGTTGGGTTTGCCTCGGAACCTTTCCGAGTTTTCTTCCTCCGGCCACTTCTCCCTGCAGGTCACAGGAAACAGGGTTTTGACGTCTGTCGTTTCCATAACAGCAGATTAGAGAGCTGAGACCAGCAGTCAAACTAGAAAAGTGGCTCAAGTCTAGAAAAATGCTCCGATCCCCAGAAAGAGGGTGTGGAAGGGTACCCCTTGGACAGAGAGAGACTACGAGGCATTTCCCTGGGGATAGTCTGGTGGAGGAAGAACCAGGATGATTTCTAAACGCAATCTCAACATGCTTTCTTCCAGATGTTCCTTATGTCTTTATGTCTTGATAAGTTTTAAAATTCCTTCCCCACCTCTCCCTGCTTCCAGTCATTCCATCCCTGTCATCCCGCTGAATTTGTCATCAGGATGTGAATGTTAAAGGATCAGTATTGAGAGTCAATACTTTTACCCCAACAGCTGTCACCCATTTAAACACACACACACATACACACACACACACACACACACACACACACACTGTGTTAGAAATAACTGTTTGATTATGCAAAAACTCTACTAAGATAACTGGTTATTTGCATTTTTCAAATTCAATATATCCCAAACATTAGGGAAGGGCAGTGTTTGGTTCCATTTATGAAGAACTGTGACTGATTCACAGTGGCTGACCCTGCTTGAGTGTGTGAGCAGCCACAGTCATGGAGCCACACACCGGGGAGAACCAAGGTCAGCATCCACGGACCGGATCCAAACCCAGCCTGAGTTTACGTGTTGACTGTGCTAGCTGCGATACATACCTGATGATGTAATGACTTCCTTGGTAAAACAGACACAGGAATAAGTACTAACAAGGGTTACAGGGTGTGGTGTTAAACCAGAAATTTGAGAAAATTTGGCATCTGTCAACCTTCCTCCCGTGATACTCTCACCGCGGCCAATTTCACGCACCAAGCTGCCGTTATGGAGTCAGAAAGTGAGGACTTGGGGAGGGAGGAGCCGGTCAGCTCAGCACAGCCAGTGGGAACCAGTCCCAACACACAGGGTGCTTGGAACGAACAAAACCAGAGCTTAGAGACCCAATACCAGACTCCCGGTACAGAAATAGGAACTCAGGAGACAGCTCTTATAGTTAATACTAGAGGCCCAGTGCACGAATCTGTGCACGGGTGGGGTCCGGCTGGTCTGCCCCTGTGGGGTGGGGGTGGGCAATCAGGGGTGGGGCCAGCTGGGGGAAAACGCTGTGAGCGATTGGCCAGCTCCCCCTTTCCCTCTCCCCCCACCCCAGTTGAACTCCCAGTCCAAGGCACAACTTGCATAGGATAATGATTAGCCAAAAATGCACTGGGATACTTCATCTGTTGAGGTGCCCTGATCCTCAGAGTAGAAGGGAGGGTTTTGATAGTCACTCAAGTTCTAGATCACATCCTTTGTGAACTATAATGACCTTGGATAATCTGTCACCCTAAGCCCACAGCTGTAGTCCTTCCTCCTTTGAACGCAGTGGAGGCGTTGAGGTAGGCGGGTCTCAGGGTCTAGCAGGTGATGTCTCCACAGGGACGGATCACCAAGGCGCATTGAGTTGATAGAAGGGGTGGAGCTGGACCCCAGGAATGTCGCTGAAGGGGGTCGATTGCCACTGTCACCGCTGGGGGGAGGCGTTCTCGCATACGGAATGGGCGCAGTGTCTCTGGGTCGTGGCTCACCCCGGTTTACACACAGCTCATCATAACCCACATGTGCTTTCCTCCCCTGTACCGTGTTCTTGATAAATCATTTATTATTCGGGAAGATACGGGGAAATGCACGGGGTCTCACAGGCGGTGGTGTCTGTTGTAAATAACACTGATTGAGTGGTGCTTCCAACAATCAGCGTTTATTGGAATACATGTACCTTCCTCTGTGTGAGGAATGGAAGGTTGTAAGTCAGAGACAGCCACACGCTGCAGTGAAACAGGCGACCCTCCCTCATGTTGGACGGAATCCTGTCCTCATCACTTGCTTGTTTGCATTTGGCAAATGTCATCTGTATGGCGTAGCTGTCACATCCTGCTTGAGGGACGCACCCCAAAATGTGCCCTCAGGATTTATTGTGGGCCAGGAAGGTGGGGTGCAGAGAGGAGATGGTGGTAGCCGGCTGCCCCAGGGCCTCGGACTGGGTGGGCCTGGCCCCCTGCCTTCCGTGCAGCCGCTCCAGAACCGAGGCCTGCCTCGTTCTCCCGCCGTGGCTCCCACTGTCCACTGCGCTCCCTGGGGTGCCCCGTCCCAGCCTGGCCCCTGAGGGCGTCCCTGGTTGCTCCGGTGGACCCTGCATTGATGTGATGTGGACTATGTCCTCAGTGGCAGGAAGCGCTGCAGAGGAAGAAAGGGCAGGAGGGCAGACTCCATGGGACCCCCAGGCTGGTGCAAAGTCCTGAGTGCCAGGCTATGGAGTCAATAAGAAATTAACTTAAACAGCCGAAACCAGTTCGGCTCAGTGGATAGAGTGTCGGGCCTGCGGACTGAAGGGTCCCAGGTTCGATTCTGGTCAAGGGCATGTACCTTGGTTGTAGGCACATCCCCAGTAGGGGGCATGCAGGAGGCGGCTGATCGATGTCTCTCTCATCGATGTTTCTAACTCTCTATCCCTCTCCCTTCCTCTCTGTGAAAAATAAATAAAATGTATATTTTTAATAAAAGAAATTAACGTAAACAGTAGGGGAGGGTCACACCCGGTGTGAATGGTGCACCTGAGCAGAAGGCCCTGCCCCTTTCGGGTTGGATGCTGGCTCTCCAGTCGGTGGGTCAGGAGGCACCTTCCCTGCAGAGTGGGCGCAGGCTCGGTTTCACGTGCGTGAGACTCTGGCAGGCGTGGTATTGGGAGGTAGCGAGAGCCCCTTCCCCTGTCATCATTACCTCCCACGTGACAGAGCTCCCGCCCCTCCTGGGAGCTGGAGCTGCTGATGGACCCTCCAGCAGTGGACACAGCGAGGCGTCATTCCATCCCTCCCAAATGTCCGTGCGTGGTTGTCCCCACCGAGAGCTGTGATCTGCAAACGGTAGCTGGAGTACAGATGAGGCTGTGGATAGGAATAGAGGTTCCCTTTGTTGTGCGCTATTTGACCAAATTAAATTCTCACCCCAATAACAGAACTCCATGATCGAGTGCTGTATTCTGCCCGCATCTGGGCCAGTCATACTGTAGAGTGGATCACAGATACAGGTCAACTGATGATTATCTCGTGCCTCCCTAACTAACTCCCTGGGAGATAAAATATATTTTGTAAAATACAAAAATCTAGTGAGAGAAAATACAGAAGAGTTTTGGAAAATATAACATTCTTCACCAGAGCAAAAGTTTTCCCAGGTTTGGAGATGTAGCAACGAGTCCGCTCTCTGTTTTGAAAAGGTACATGCCATGTGAAATGCCATACAAGGTGACAGGTGAAGGTCATCCTCCGAATGCACGTGATTTCAGAGTTGGTCACGTGAACATCAGAGGAGGGCTCCCAAGGTTCAAGTTCACACAGCTGATAGGCCCACTGCCAAGTTCTCCTCCTCTGCCACCAGGTCGTTGGTCTTTCCTCCCGCCCTCATCCGGCCTGAGGATGGGACAGAACTCCGCATCCCTCACTTACCTGGCTCGCTGCCATGTCTGGGGAGGGCAGCAACATTGTGGCCACGGTGGCGTATTGAAGGCTGCACAGACTGGTTACTGATTCGCCCTCGCAGTTAATATGCACCTTCTGTTTGTAATTCAGAGTATGTCATTTTCCCTCCGCGTGTAGAACTTTGCAGCGCTTTATAAAACTTCCATTTGCTGGAACTGCAGTCTTCTTATGGAAAAATGATATTACTGGGCCAAGTTCAATCGTCTGCATTTATTTGATGCTACCAAGATACCAACCTCGCACTCGGAATCTAGTTATAAACATATAATTTTTGTGATTTTCTATGCTATTCAGCGGGAACGTTTGTTGTTAGATTTTCGCAACTGTGCGGCTGAAAATAAAACCAGTGCAATTGCATTGTGGACGAGACTTCAAGTGCTTATTTTCTTATTCAATTGACTACTTGGACTATTGTTATATCACTTCCAAATTATTATCTTTAAGATAAAAATGATTGCTCTCACTTTAAAAGCGAATAAATAAAAAAGATGAAGACTTTCTTTAGCTATTAATCAGTGAAGTCCACAATACCACTGATCAATGTAGTGAGATAGCAAAATGATCGTGCATAAACACAGGGCAAAGATTCTATAATGTTTCACGGCGCTTTTGAAAATACATGTTGGGATGACTGCAGATATGGAACAAGAAATATATGTTTATATGCAGTATATACAAGTAAATGTGAAAAAATTGGAATATAAAATATTCCTTATAAAATTATTCATATATATAATGTCATCTATCGGTAAATGTATGTAATATGATATATCAGCGAATACTAAAATAATAATGAGCATAAAATACTGCATAGGGAAAGGTAATTATAAAGTGTCTGATAAACAGACTACACATATGTTTTTATGAAGTAGAAATCTAAAATTAGATTTTAATACAAAAAATATACATACAAAAAAAAAACACAAAAGGGCACAGCAAGACAGAGTGTGGGTGGTGTGGATGCGGGGAGCAGGACACGGTGAGGGAGCAGGCGCGGTGGGGGAGCCTGTAATCCTGCACGCGCATGTGCAGGGCCCTCGTCCACTGCTGCCCAGTGAGGTCACTGCTGGTCGCCAGAGGCTAGTACCAACGTACAGGGACATCAATACGAAATGGGAGGGAGGTTTTATAACTTTTCTAGCAATTTGATACATTAATTTTGTGCCTGTGGAGCTTAATCACAAATCATTGGAATTTGTATTTTATGTACCTTTCCATTTTACATAATTTCCTGACATTTCTAAATTTAGTGCACAATTGACTAATTTTTTTTTGGTGATTCTTTATCACAGATCCTTTGAGAAACATTGCCCTAACTCAGTGGTTCTCAACCTTCCTAAGGCCGCAACCCTTGCATACAGTTCCTCATGTGGTGGTGACCCCCAACCGTGAAATTTTGCTACTGTTATGCATCGTGACGTAAATATCTGCATTTTCTGATGGTCTTAGGCGACCCCTGTGAGAGGGTCGTTCGACTCCCAAAGGGGTCGCGACCCACAGGTTGAGAACCACTGCTCTAACTAGTTATACTTGTCCCTAGCTGATGCTGACATTTGAATTAAACTAGTCAAAGGACTTGTCTTTGGGGTGTAAAAATTCTCATCTGTAAGATGCCTTGCAGTTTATAAGACCGCTTACAAGTTATAAAGTGCAGATCTATCGGAGAGTGCTCATCCAGATCTTGTGAGGCTGGCAAGCAGGTGATGTCGGCGCTCCGGCCAGCTGAGGGTCTGCTGCCTCGGTCTGATGAGGACTGACCTCAGGGATTCACGCGGGAGACCTGTTGACCCTGCGGACGGTCACGTGGTTCTTCATGTTGACCCTTTTCCTTCCTCCAGAGCAGATAAGAGGCTGAGAAGTCAAGGGCCTGGGTCCTCCCTTGCTTTCGGAAGTGACTCGCTGTGGGAGCGGGAGAGAGACTCAGCATTCAGCCCCAGATACGTGAGCACCAGCAGGACAAACGTGTCCTCTACCCCCAGAGGAGGCTGGGACTCACTGACGAAATCCATGATCAGCTCTTCCAGGATAGTGCACCAATCACATATCCTGTCTCTGAGGATGGGAGACTCCAGAACTTTCTTTTCCTCTGTGTGGAAGCCCTGATGGAAACCTTCAGACATCACTTGATTAACAACCACAGGACGACGTTTGTGCAGGGAATCCTACCCCACTTCCACTTCACCCCCTAGTTAATCACTCCACCCCCACCCCGGCACCTCGTTAAAAACAAGGAAAGAAAGCAAGCCAGTTGGGTAACGGGAAAATGACAGGCCACGAGCATGAAAGAACCAGTAGGCTCAGACACACCAGGGATTTCGTTCCAATTCATCAGTGCTGACCGGAGTCCATGTTTGTAAATGACCAGTGCCCAGTGGACTAATTTTTAGCGGTTCTTGATCACCAATTGTTTGAACAACATTGCCTCCACTAATTCTACTTGTCCCTGGGTGACGTTGACACTTGAATTAAACTAGCCAAAGGAATTGTAATTTGGGGGAATGAAAATTCTTATCTGCAAGGTGCTTTCCAGTTTATGAGACGCTCTCCAGTTTATAAAATACAGTGGTGCCTCGAGATACGAGTGCCCTAACATATGAGATTTTTGAGATATGAGCCGTGGAGCGAGCAATTTTTGCTTTGAAATACGAGCAACAGTTGAGATAGGAGTCATCGCGCGGATCGGCCCGCTGCACACGACCCACCAGTTTACCGAGACTCGAGCGTCTCATAGTTTCCCACGCCTCAAGGTTACAGAACGAATCAAACTCGTATCTCGAGGTACCACTGTACAGCTATCTCAGTGAATGCTCATCCACACCTTGTGAGGTTGAAAGAAGTCCTCAGCACCCAGATTAGATTATAAAAGGTCACCCTGTGGAGGCTGAGGAGGGCTCCGCTCCTGGATCTGCTGCTGCGGGAAAGACATGCAGTCCTGGGAAAACTGCTGCTTTTCCCCCAGAGAGCATTTTATGTTCCTGAAATAGAAATAATAGCATCAACCGCGTGGTCTAAAGGAGGTCATTCACGTAAGGCACTTATTATAATATACTTAACACCCAGTAAGAGTTATGGTAATATTAGCATGCTTGATGCCCTTATCATTACGTACTACTTCAGCCATTTGTCAATTCTAATACATGTTTTTGACATGTTTATATCTCGCAAATCATACCTCTTACAGTCAATTGCATGTCAGAGTTTAATTAGCAGCTTTTTTCCCCTCGTCGTGCAACATAAAATGACATATTATGTATTAGCTCTTCTTTTTTTATTGTTATTGTTTTTATTATCGGGAAACCACAGAATCCTTTCAGACTAAGAGGCCGTAGCTAGCATCTTTAAGCACTGGGGTACTATTTAGTACCTTCGGTGTGTGAAAGCTCAAAGCAGTGAGTCTTTCCATTTCCAGCTCATGTTTCACGCGAGAACATCTACTAGAACTGGGAAGACAGGCTCCATTTCCTGACCAGGAATGGAGTCAGGTTTGACAAGTCTTTAAGGAGTCCGCTTGCTGGCTGCAATGAGGAACACAGAATTCAGGACAGGGTTTCTGCCAGCCAGGATCACCTTTAAAAAGGCACGTGTCCACCTGTGACACACGCGCTCCAGTAGTTTTATAACCACCACGAGCACCGAGTGGAGATTTGTCCAAAATACCCGACAAGGGAAATGGAATTGTGTGCGGGCATAAGCGACTTTGCAGACTTTCCACGGGGGCCCTGTGTATGCTCATTAGCAGCGGTTCTCAACCTGTGGGTCGTGACCCCTTTGGGGGGTTGAACAGCACTTTCACAGGGGTCGCCTAAGACCATTGGAAAACACAGATGCGATTCATAACAGCTGCAAAATGACAGTGATGAAGTAGCAACAAAAATAATTTCATGGGTGGGGGTCACCACCACATGAGGAGCTGTCTTAAAGGGTCGCGGCCTTAGGAAGGTTGAGAACCGCTGCTCATTAGGATCAGGTGGTTTGGAAGCTGGAAGCGAGGGTGGGGCCAGCCCCTGCGTGCGGGTACGTGTGTGAGCGCGCAGGTCTGGGCATCACACGCTGACCTGAGAGTGAGAGTCGCAGGGACGTCTGACGTGGACAGACAGGCCCAGCGTAAACACAGGGAGCCCTGAGCCGCTGAGCGGGGTGCGGGGGACAGCGGTGAGTGTGAAGGCCTCCCAGATGCCACAGGAGGAAGGACACGGGGTCTCCAGGCCGGTGGTCCTGTCTGACTAACATAACGGAGTCCACCACAGGCCGGGGTTCTGGTTTAAACCGGAGAAGGGCTTCGTGGTTAGGTTACAGCGTGGGAATTGCTGACTCTGACTTTCGTCTGGAACAGTGGCTGACGGTTCATGACTTGGAACGTTGGGTCCTGGGACAGGCTGAAGGCGGAAAAGAGCAGAGGAAACCATATTGATTTACAAGCCCTGCCCCCTCCTCTGGCTCCTTTTGTCGTGTTGATGGGGGTACCTGTACCCAGGGCAGTCAGAGGCACACCCTGAGGGGGCGTCTCTGTGAGTGACCGCGAGTCAAGGAAGGGAGTCACCCCCAGACCATCTGCCCAGGTGCCAACATGGGCTGCCGAGCAGGTGGGGAGCAGGGTGAGGAGCAGAACCCTGAGTTTGCGTGGAGCTCGGTCCAGGAAGCAGCTCGTGGCACCGACCTGGCTACGCTCACATAGGGCTGTGCCAGACGTAGCACCAGCAGCATGAACACATGGCTTTTGAAACTGGGAAGCTGAGACGTGGAAGAATCTAGCAAATGCTGGAGCTCAAAATACTTAGTAGGGACTTCACAACACGGGGAGGCTTCTTAGTGGATGAGGGCATGGGAGATTGTCACTGTTATTGCTTCACATCATGACTTGCATATTGCAATACATTCAAGCTCTCTCTCTCTCTTTCTATCTCTCTCTCTCTCTCTCTCTCTCTCTCTCTCACACACACACACACACACACACACACACACACACCTACACAAGCCAAGGAGATACATCCAAATGTTGCCAGGTTATTTTTTTTAATATATTTTACTGATTTTTCACAGAGAGGAAGGGAGAGGGATAGAGAGTTAGAAACATCGATGAGACAGAGAGACATCGATCAGCCGCCTCCTGTAAGCCCCCTACAAGGGATGTGCCTGCAACCAGGATACATGCCCTTGACCGGAATCGAACCTGGTACCTTTCAGTCCGCAGGCCGACTCTCTCTCCACTGAGCCAAACGGGTTTCAGTGCCAGGTTATTTTTGAGGGCGGGGTCACAGGTTTCCTCTCTTCTCCTTGTCAGTAGAATCTATAACCTCAATAGCAAACGTGTGGCACCTTTCAGCTCAAACTCCGCAAATCAAGATTTCGGAAGAGCTGTACCTACCCTTATAAGATTTTTTAAATCCCATTTTTTGCAAACAAAAAGCTGTATGGTACAGATAATCCCAACGTCTAAATTTCCGCTCAGATTTGCACACCGCCGGAGTCTGATAGCATTGAGCGCAGGCAGGGTGTTATACCTGCCTCGTCCATTTGCAATTTTATTGCTGAGATAGATTCTTTATACTAAGCTGCAGGAAGCATGATTACCGCTGTATTTTATAAATAATGCTCTTATGTGTGGCATTGTTGAGCGCAAATATAAGAACTTGGGAAATATTTTAGTTTGGACATTTTTTGTCCCTCTCAAGTGCTGCTTTCGGTGCTTTACAAAGATCTTAATTGCGTTTTAGTCCTCGTTAGACGCAAACACAGGAGCCAATGAGAGTCTCTGTTATAATTACAGCGTGTGTGCCTGCTGTAGCCACACCTTGGTCGAGGAAACGCTGCAGCTTATGCATTAATTTAATAAGTGTACACGTAGTGAGCATCTACTCCGAGCAAGCAGGAGTGACCTTTATTGGGAAATGCAATCTGGACTTGAATGCAGTCCAGCTCGCGAGGACAGTGAGAGGCAACACAGCATTCTAGTTAGGAGCGCCGACCTCAGGAGTCAGCCTGCCCGGTTTAAATACCAGGCCGTGTGCAGATTCGGGCACAGCGCGTCGCCTCTTGCTGGCTCCATTTATCTCTAAAATGAGGGTAACTGGGCCCGCCTGGCACCCGGGTTGGTGAGAGCGCCATCCTGATACACCCAGGTCGTGGGTTCAGTCCTAGGTCAGGGCACAGACGAGAATCAGCCAATGGATGCATTCATGAGGGAACCACAAAACAGTGTTCCTCTCTTCCTTCCGCTCTTTCTCTAAAACCAATCAGTAGAAAAACCTAAATAAAATGAAGGCCATAACTTCACACGGTTGGGTGTTTTGGAGAACAAATGAGATCTATTTATTATGTGTCTTGTATATTGTCAAAGCTGTATTTTGAGAGTTTGGTTTCCTTTAGAGACTTAACTTTTTGGTAAATTTCTGCACAGCACACCCTTATTACCCGGAAGAAAGATTGGTGGCCGGAGAAAGGAGTTGAGTCTTGACGTGTCGGTGCGGGAGGGGAATGTATTAGTCACTTAACCAAATGCCCTGCATGCACGGTAAGGTTCCAGGGCACACACCTGGCCAAAGAGTAAGTTTCCCAGGTGATGACTTCTCGTGTCAGGACCTCCTGCTCTGTCTTCTCCCAGGGATGACCGTGACATGTCCAGTCATTCATTCCGCAAACCTCCGTGAACAGCACTCCCTTGCTGCTGGCATGATGCTAAGCACAGATGATGCCAGGGCAAACCCAGCCGGCCACCTGTCCCTGGGGTCACTGGTCTGAGAGGGGAGAGCCTGTGGGCACAGCAGGGTATGCTTTGCATGTGCTCTGAGGTCTGTGCCAGCATCAGGGGCTGCAGCAGAGTGGAGACACTGAGCCGTTCCATCTGGGGAGTGGAGCAACTGGATGCGCCAAGGTTGTGGTTTCGAATCCCGATCAGGGCACCTGCAAGAAACAGCCAAGGAAGGCATCTTTTTAAAAATATTTATATTTCACTGATTTTTTACAGAGAGGAAGGGAGAGGGATAGAGAGTTAGAAACACTGATTAGAGAGATCATTGATCAGCCACCTCCTACAAACCCCCTACTGGGGATGTGCCCACAACCAAGATACATGCCTGTGACCAGAATCGAACCTGGGACCTTTAAGTCCACAGACCGACGCTTTATCCACTGATAAACCAATTTCGGCAAGGAATGCATCTTTAAGTGCAATGACAAGTCGATGTTTCTCTGGCTCTCCCTCCTTCCCTTCCACTCTCTCTAAAAAACAATGGGAAATATATCTTCAGGTCAGGATTAACGTAAATAAACAAACAAGTAGATAGATAAATTAATAATTCTTGGATATAGTTTGAGTATATACACATAATAGAGGTAAGTCAATTGTATACCTGCAGCCACCTAAATGCATTAAGAAGTGCAGTTAACGTGAGGGTTCCATGACAATATGAGAGTGGGGTCCAGAGTGAGCTTTAAGGGCACTGTTCGTTGGGACACATACAGTCCCCAGACTGGAAGTGGTAACCTGTGTAAATACACTGAGGGGACAGATCATTATGCTCTCTGAACGCATGATAATCTGGCCACTCAGTATATATCCTATATAATAAAAGGCTAATATGCAAATTGTCCCCTCCATCAGGAGTTGTATCAGCTGGCAGGCTGGCCAACCGCCCATGTCCCCTTCCCCTGGCCAGGCTGGCTGGACCCCACCCATGCACGAATTCATGCACTGGGCCTCTAATATATATATAGATAGATAGA
The DNA here is from genome assembly GCA_004026805.1 of Lasiurus borealis. NCBI lineage: Eukaryota > Metazoa > Chordata > Mammalia > Chiroptera > Vespertilionidae > Lasiurus > Lasiurus borealis. The sequence goes on along the minus strand of PVJN01003552.1, from coordinate 62,426 downwards.
TAGATAGATAGATAGATAGATAGAGATAGATACACACACACACACGCACACATACATACCTACACATGTACACACACACACACACACACTAGAGACCCAGTGCACAACATTCATGCACTGGGAGCAGGACCCTCAGCTCAGCCTGCACCCTCTTGCATTGAGAACCTCTCAGGGGATGCCAGACATCCCTCTCACCATCCAGGGCTCTCGCAGCTGTGAGCCCAGCTTCTATCTGAGTGGTGCTCCCCCTGTGGGAGCACACTGACCCCCAGGGGCCAGCTCCTGCCTTGAATGTCTGCCCCCTGGTAGTCTGTGCACATCATAGTGACGGTGGTTCTGCCATTCAGTTATTTGCATATTAGCCTTTTATTATATAGGATACTGAGCGGCCAGATGATTATGCGGTCAGAGATCATCATAATCTGGCCACTCAGTGTATGTAACTGCTTAGAGGTACAAAGAGAACGAGAAATGTATTCAGAATGTTTAATACTTCCTGTCAGTCCCTCAGAGATGTGAGGAACAAAATGGATAGAATTAATGTATGTCTATGTGCAATATGCATGGCGCATAGACACTAAAACACCAGCCACAGATACAGAAAGCAGAAAGAGCCGTAAACCTTTAAGCATTTAACCTAGGATTTAAGTACTGAGAACACACACTCAACTACTTAAAGAGAAAGAGCCAGAATCGCACATTTAATTGAAAAACGTTTCTATAATCTTGGATCCGGCAGGTAAACCGAAGCGGGCCTGAGTACTACATTAACAGGCGATGGTATATGTATAGCTGCATTCCAAACCCTAAATCCTTTATAAGCACTGTTCCTGCTTTTCAAGAGCCAACGGGGCATTTAAAATGATTGCCCATATATCAAGCCGTGACGAAAACACCAATAAATCTCTAACGTAGAAATAAATCCAGCCCCATTCACTGCAATTTACTACTATACAACCACACACTAATAACAAAAGTTCTATCTTCGCTTGATTTATTTTAAGATATGCACCTTCCATGCAGTCTTCAAAGTAAGGAACTCGCGCCTGCATCTGTGTGATAGTGCCCACAACACACGCGTGAATTCTGAAAATACACCCAGGAAACAAATGGACTCAGTTCAAAAAGGGAAAAGGAGGCTTTCATTACTAGTAAAATTATGCCGCTTGTTTTTGCTCTAAGTTATCTCTGCTTTATCCAAAACTGATTCTATTTTTTCCTTTTTCAATCGTTTTTCTTTATTGATGAAGGTACAGTATTACATATGTGTTCTTATCTCCCCATTGTCCCCCCCCACCTCCCCCACTCATGCACTCACCTCCCTGGTGTCTGTCCATTGGTTAGGCCCATATGCATGCATGCAGTCCTTTGGTTGATCTCTTCCCCTTACCCCCACCCTCCCCTACCTCCCCTCTGAGGTTTGATGGTCTGATCATTGCTTCTCTGTCTCTGGATCTGTTTTTGTTCATCAGTTTATGTTGTTCATTATATTCCATAAATGAGTAAGATCATGTGATACTTATCTTCCTCTGGCTTATTTCGCTTAGCATAATGCTCTCCAGGTCCATCATGCTGTTGCAATTGGTAAGAATTTCTTCTTTTTCAGTGCAGCGTAGTATTCCATTGTGTAGCTGTCCCACAGTTTTCTGATCCACTCATCTGCTGATGGGCACTTAGGCTGTTTCCAACTCTTAGCTATGGTGAATTGTGCTGCTATTTTTTAAATATATTGTATTGATTTTTTTACAGAGAGGAAGGGAGAGGGATAGAGAGTTGGAAACATCGATGAGAGAGAGACATCCTTCAGCCACCTTCTGCATGCCCCCTACTAGGGGTGTACCTGCAACCAACATACATGCCCTTGACTGGATTCAAACCTGGGACCTGTCAGTTCACAGGCCAACACTCTATCATGAGCCAAACCAGTTTCGGCAGGGCGCTGCTATTTTTAATATTGATGTATTTGTAACAGGTAAATAAATGAGGGAACCTAATAAGGGTGATTAGACTACCTTATTCTGATGAATCATCTATCCACTTTAGACTCAAATATTTTGAAGACATTGAAAATTATTAGTGCTCAATTTTTAAGTCTCTAAGATAGGAAATTCATTTATTTCAAGGACGTGAAAGTTTTGTTTACATCAGAATTGTAGTTCCAAAGTTTGATAGATCTAGGGAAGGGGATTATGTGATAATTGTTTATGACCCACCAAAGCTATGATAGCCTGAGAGTAATGAAGAGGGCCCTTTTACATGTCTTTATTATCGGCATTTCTCAGTTAGAAACACACACACACACACACACACACACACACACACACACCAATCTGCAAACACCACTTAGACCGTGTTTATTTAATGTGCATTTTTCACATTTGGGTCATAATAAAATCTGCTATGAGCCTGGCTCCCAAGAAACCCTGGGGCCTGAGAATTGAAAAGAACTGTGGGGACCAATGGCGGGAAACTGGGGCGCATTGTAGAACGTTCCTGTTTCAAACTGGGTGGTTTTGAGGCCTCTGCAAAGCCAGGCCCACTTCCCGCTGCCCTGCAGGGACCTTCCCCGGGCACATTCCTGGCCCCTGGGCGTTTACCTTCCTGACAGAGAGCAAGAACGATACTTATAAATTCCTGGTTTGTGTCCAAGGTTATGGTGCTCTCTTCTCCATGAATCGTGCTGCTAATTGTGATGATGCCGGCAAACGCAGTCCCGGCCTCTTCCCTCTGTTCCCGCTGCCTTCTCCCTCTGCGTGGCAGACATCAATTACGTCTGCCCCATTGTCAATTACAGTCACGGCTTGCTGCTCTTCAAGTTCAAAGATCTCATTGTTATCAATTTGCAGTTCCAATTACCTGGCTGCATCCTTGCCTGAAGGTACCTCCGCTCCCCAGAAGCCGGGGAATTGACAGGAAGGGGGGATATTACAGGAGTTGGCTTAATATAAATATGAAAGGCGGGGGGTGGCTGCAGATCCTGCTGCTGTGGGCTTCTCCCCGTCATTGAGTACAGGCCACCGCATCCATTCTCGCTGTCCCCAAACCATTCAGCTGCTCGTCCAGAGAAGACCCCTGTCTGTTTTGTACAGCTGCTAAGCCCCTTTCGGAGGGAAGCCGCCCGTGGTGGCTGGCACGTCTTTATGCGGGCTGCGCGCCGCGGTGTCTCCGTTCTCTCTGTTCTCCGAAAGGTCAGGTTCTCCTCGCCCTGGGCCCTCAGGTATGTGTTCTCTCCAGGACTGTTACTCTCCGTGCCGGAGCTCTCAGCTCAAGGGGTCTCTGTCTGTGAGAACTTCCTCCAATGGAGCGTCTCTTCCCACCCCACCTCCCACTCTGTACTCCATCGCCCTCTTGTTTTCCTCCCAGAGGTGTGGGGATGTTTAGTCAGAGTGGTGAGCCAAAACCGGTTTGGCTCAGTGGATAAAGCGTCGGCCCGCAGACTGAGAGGTCCCAGGTTTGATTCTGATCAAGGGCATGTGCCTTGGTGGTGGGCACATCCACAGTGTGGGGTGTGCAGGAGGTGGCTTATCGATGTCTCTCTCATCGATGTTTCTAACTCTCTATCTCTCTTCCTTCCTCTTGTAAAATATCAATTTAAAAAAGAGTGGTGAGACATGGCACGGACTCAGAGTGTATCAGAATTTATTTTTCTGATGGTTTTCTGTCCCCACGACCCCCTCCTCACCTTCCCGCCCTGAAAGCAGGGACCCTGTGTGTCTTTACTTTGCTGCCTGTTGCTTATGCCATTGAGTGTAGTCAGGATATAGTAGATGCTCAATAAACACTTGGATTGAAGAAATGAAAACCAGAAGGACAGTGTGTCTGCTTCATAGTGTTGCTGCATTTTATTCACTTTTTAAACTTATTAGTGCAATATCTGGTACATGATAAGGACTTTGAGAAATCTCAGCATGCCTCATACAAACACACTGCAAACATTTAGGAGAATATCTATATATTTTTTTTTTTTTGATTAGGAGAATACATACATGAGGTTTCTGGAGCAATAACCAACTTACTGTTGCAATGCCTCTGATAGAACTCCTTTCCTGCCAATTCCTGGTAGGAAATTTAAGAATCAAAACTATCAAAATGACCCCCCTTTGGGGGTCAAATGACCCTTTCACAGGGGTCGCCTAAGACCATCAGAAAATGCACATATTTACATCAAAATGCATCACAGTAGCAACATTTCATGGTTAGGGTCACCACCACATGAGGAACTGTATGCAAGGGTCGTGGCCTTAGGAAGGTTGAGAACCACTGATCTAGATCCTTAAAAATGGTTTCAGGTTCTTACCCACTGAATACAAAGTGGAGATGGAGAGAAACACCTTATGTTCTTTGTGGTTTCGGACAGGCGTGTCCGTCTCAGGGAGGTGTGAGGACACCTGGGCACGGTCTCCCTGATGATTGTGTGTGTTTGCGTGTGCGTGTGCACACTCGTGAATGTGTGTGTAAACCACAGAGACACTCTTCAAATGTTAAGCCTGATATTAAAATCATTAAATTAGCCTGGTTCTAATTGAGCTAGAAAAAGAGGGTCCTCAGCCTGTCCCTGCATACGCCTCCTGTCCCCAGAGCACAGGTCACAAATCACTGAATTAATTGAAAGCTTTCATTCTGCAGAAAAAGAACCCGAGGCCTGGAAAGGCTGTGGCTTGTCAAGGTCATACATGAGGAGCAACTAGATCAGGATTGTCCCCAGGATACCCAAACCCACGCGGGGGCTCTTCCCGACGTAACCAGGAATGAGCCTTGTATGTGTGTGTGGAAGTAACGTGTTTATTCATTCATTCATCAGCGATGACTGCTCACTGTGTGGCAGGCACCCAGCGTGATCCAGAGAGAGTGAAGAACCGGTAGCCATCATTTTTCCTCTCAAGGTGCTTTCACTCTTCTGGGGAGTGAGTCACTAAAAAAAAAAAAAAAAAAAACGTTCACACATAAAATAATTTAATTACATTCATGAGAAGGGAAGCGGCGGGAGATCCAAGGTCAATGGCAGCCTGGAGTCAGTCTCCGAATCCGCCTCCCTCACCGGACCGTTACACAGCACAATGACCGGGGCTGGTCCGGGGGACCCCAGGCGGGCCTGGCGCAGCAAAACCAGAAGCCTCTTGTTTGTAGTGAGGGGGGAATACCGGGGAGTTAACCCCCCAAAAATCAAGCCTATGTTTCGGTTTCATTGGAGAGCCCAGTGTGGGTGTCTGCTTGCAGGGGTTGTGACTGCCCAGGACAGAAACCCTGTCGCTAGCTCCAGGGTCCCCAGAAATCCTGGGGAAAGGAGTTCTAAGTCCTTCAGCATCCCCTGCCATTCTAGGGCACAGAGGAGTGCGATTCTAGGGACCCGGGGGCCTTGGTGAAGGGCCCATAGCCCACTGTCCTAGCAACAGCACAGCCGCTGCTGCTCCCTGCTCCTGTGTCCCCTGGGGGAGAGGGAATTCCATGCCGCCACCAGCTCTGCAGTGCAGGGGAGGGGTCTTTGCAGACTCCAAGTGTACTTGACGTTTCCTTGACCTCTTACCCTCACTGCCCCCCCCCCGTCTCCTAGGAAGACAGCGAAGGGAAATTGGGGTGCAGTCCCCCATCTCTGGGTCCTACCACTAACCAACCGTCACCCTGTTGATGGAAGCTTGTCCGCGCCCACAGCAGTTTTTATAAAAATTCACTTGAGCCGAAATGATGACTCTCCTGGAAACAAGATCTCAACAGACTGAGAAAAGATGCTGCTCGGAATGACTGACAGCTTGCAGTTTCTTTTATGCATTAGAATTAGGGGGGGACTTAAGAAGGGGTGAGGGAGCTGGAGAAGCAAGGTGAGGTGAGAGGACAGGAGAGTTACGAGGCTGGGAGCTCCGGGAGGTGTTTTGGCTGCAGGGGGTGACAGGGATGTTTCAAAAGTGCGTTCACCTAGATGCACAGGCACAATGGACGGGGCTGGCTTCCGGCAAAGATAAACCTTTAGTTAAAAGTCATGTGCTGGGGCCTGACTACCCCCAGGACCTGCACAGGGAGGCATTCGTGATCAGAGCGCCCTGAGAGGGGATTTCCACCGAAGCCCTTTAAAAACATTGCTGTTGGCTTGATTGGGGTGACATTGGTCGTAAGAGTCCCAGGTGTCCGGTATCCGGTTCCATCATACACCATCTGTGGTACTGTATTGTGTGCTCACCACCCACTGTCCGCTCCCCTTCCATCCCCGTGTACCCGCACCGGTACCCTCTTCCACCTCCCCTCCCTCTTCCCCTCTGGTAATCACACACAGATGTTGTCTGTGAGTTTTGGTTGGTGGTGGTTGTGGTTTTTTTGTTTAATTTTGTTTTGCCTAATGCCAGCTCCTCAAGCCCCCACCCCTTTTTTGTCCACAACTTCATATGGAATTCCCTCCATCCAACTCCGGGAATATACATCATCGAATGGGAGTGAGAATTTGGAGGGAGGTTCTTACCATGATAATTTATTGATTCAGAAATTTTTCCTTATCCCTTCTCTTCTCTCTGAGTCAAGAGAAATTTAAAAACCATTGAATTAAGAGGCACTAAAGCCCAGCCAGTGTGGCTCAGTAGTTAAGCCTCAACCTATGAACCAGGAGGTCATGGTTCCATTCCCCGTCAATGCACAAGCCCAGGCTGCAGGCTCAATCCCCAGTGAGGGGCGTGCAGTAGGCAGCCGATCCATGATTCTCTCTCATCGTGGATGTTTCTCTCTCTCCCCTCCCTTCTTCTCTGAAATCAATAAACATATATTTAGGGGGGAAGGGGCTTTAGGTAGCCTCCAGCATATCCCCTAATAAGCGTGACACGCATCTCAGACAGCTTTACTTGTCAGTCTACAGGGCCAACGTCTCCAGGTGGAGAGGGCAGCAATCTATTTCACATCCCCGTCCCTTCCACAGGAAGTGGTTGGAAAAAAAAATGAATGAATGAGCGAGTGAATGGCTCGCTTTGGAGTGTGCACAGAGCGAGCCTGTGCCAGCTGACCTGGCTACGCGGCGCTCTGTTGACATTCTGTTTCAGGGCGAGCTCTGCTCCCCCATTCATCAGCCTTCAGCAGAAAATGACCGGCTTCGGGGCTGCTCGTGGGGGCACTTGAGGGGACCTATTACAAGCTGCCGCGTCCTTGTTGCCATTGATGGAGCGAGAGCTAATTCCCAGCCGGGACCGGTTTGGCTCAGTGGATAGAGCATCAGCCTGCGGACTGAAAGGTGCCAGGTTCGATCCCGGTCAAGGGCATGTATGTTCCTTGGTTGTGGGTACATCCCCAGAGGGGGGCGTGCAAGAGGCAGCTGGTCAATGTCTCTCTCTCATTAATGTTTCTAGCTCTCTATCCCTCTCCCTTCCTCTCTGCAAAAAATCAATAAAATATATTTTTTTTAAAAAAAAGAGCTAATTCCCAAACTGTTCCCCAGCCAACCTGGGAAGTATATGATAATTACTCAGGTGACACCCAGCCACGTGGCGTTATTTCAACAGGACAAAACGGGGCACTGGGAGGGGACACGTGCAGTCTGAACAGGGCGTGCTCCTGGCTGTGGGGGTGTTGCCTTGGTGTCCCCCGGTCGGAGGCAGGAAGTGGTTCTCAGGACGAGCTCTGTTTGATATTTTGTGGATTCTCCCACCATCCTCGCTGCGGATCTGAATGGCAGTGTAATCACACACGCCGAGCCGCCATCAGATGGAAGGAAAGGGTAATCCCAGCCCGGGGCCCGGCGCCGAGCCTCGGCAGATAAAGCAAATGAGTTCCTGTCCATCCCGGGAAGAACACTCAGGACACAAGACAATGACGGCGTTTCACTTTATTTCTATGTTTTGTCAGCAAGTGGAAGGCTTTTCAGTGACAAACGCCGGCTGGGGCTCACTCTCCGAGTCCGTCTCCCTCCGATTCATAAAGGAGAAATGAAGTTTTTCTATTCTCCTAACGGCTTTCCGGCACGATGCTCTCCTTTAACATCCTCCCTGTGGCTGCTGGCGAGTGTGCCCTCCCCGGGCCCCTGAGTGAGACAGCCTTCCTTCTTCCTGTGACACGGAGAATGGCTCCGATTATGGCTCTCTGCCGTTCCAAAGGGCCCTTCCGGAGCGTGTTTGGAGCGGCAGGAAATGCTCAGTGGCATTGCCTGTGGGTTTCACAACCCTGTTCCACAGCTCAGGTGACTAGTGAAAGGACAGATGTCCATGGTCAGTAGGTAAGGGTGGACGCCTGGAAGGCAGAGATGATGTCCCTCAGCCCCAGCTCAGGGGATGCACATGGTACCCTCAGCTCAGGGGATGCAGATAGTATCCTCAGCTCAGGGGATGCAGATGTACCCTCACCTCAGGGGATGCAGATGGTACCCTCAGCTCAGGGGATGGAGATGTACCCTCAGCTCAGGGGATGGAGATGTACCCTCAGCTCAGGGGATGGAGAT
>PVJN01003552.1:20081-53922 GCA_004026805.1 Lasiurus borealis | reverse complement strand
AGGAGGCTTGGGTTGCCCCGGTGATGGAGGAAGCTTTCCGCAAACCCTGACCAGCCCAGGCCTCTGCTTAAGGCAACAAAGTTTTTATGGCTCTTGAAGCAGGAGGCTTGGCTCTGCTACAAAGTTTCAATTGTAGAAGATAAATAAGTCTCAGATACCAGGGCCTCTGCTTGGGTCATCCGGGAACATGGCCGGCCTGCAAACCACCACAGGCCCCTCACCCAGGCCACCCCACACCCCAAGGGAACACCCACCCTGATCCAGGACACCCTTCAGGGCAAACCAGCTGGCCTCCACCCTTGCACAAGGCCTCTATCTTATCTAATAAAAGAGTAATATGCACATTGACCATCACTCCAACACACAAGATGGCTGCCCCTATGTGGTCACAAGATCCTGTCCCCATGTGGACACAAGATGGCCACCACAAGATGGACAGGGGAGGGAAGTTGGCAGGGACCAGGCCTGCAAGGGGGGCAGTTGTGGGTGATCAGGCCAGCAGGGGAGGGCAGTTAGGGGCAAACAGGCTGGCAGGGGAACAGTTAGGCATCAATCAGGCTGGCAGGGGAGTGGTTAGTGGGTGATCAGGCTGGCAGACAGAAGCAGTTAGGGGCAATCAGGAAGGCAGGCAGGTGAGCAGTTGGGAGCCAGCAGTCCTGGATTGTGAGAGGGATATCCAACTGCCCATTTAGGCCCAATCTAGGTAAGGAACCCTCAAGCGTTCCCACATGGGAGAGGGAGCAAGCTGGGCTGAAGGCCATCCCCCCACCCAAGTGCACAAATTTTGTGCACTGGGCCTCTAGTTTATAATTAAGTTTATGTCCTACATTTGACTTATTTTAGGAGATTTATTCAATGTCTGTGTTAAGTAAATTAAATGTTGCTATCAAAGGAGTCAGTGCCATACATTTTGAAAATAATTCATTCAGGTGGCATTCACATAACATTGACTATTTTAAAGTGAACAGTTAGTGGAATTTACTACATTCACAGTGTTGTACAGCTTCCACCTCTGCTTAGTACCCAAAATAAAACCTTTTATCCATCAATAATTCTTACCCAGCCCCATTCCACCAGCCCCCAGCAGCTACCAGTCTGTGTTCTGTCTCTCCATTTACCTATTCTCCATACTTCATGTAAATGGAGTCACATAATATGCGACCTTTGGTGCCTGGTTTCTTTCACCAACCTTGATGTTTTTTGAGGTCCACCCATGAATGGCATTAGAGCTGTTTTTACATTTTTTGTAAGTATGAAGCTGTTGCTAAAACATACATGTACATGTAGTTGTTCGTCTTTTTTCAATTCTTGGCTGTGTACGTTAGATTCACGAGGTCATGTGTCATTCTATATTTAACTCTTTGAGGAACCATTTTATATTCCCATCAGCAATGTATGGGACTCCCAGTGTGTGACTACCTCGGCCAATAGCTGTTGCCATTTTTGTTGTATTATTGTTACCGGCATCCGGGAATGTGCAGTGGTGTATCTGTGAGGTTTTGACTTGGCCTTCCCTGAGGACTCATGATGTTGAGCATCTTTCATGTTAGCCATTTGCATATTTCTTTGAGAAATGTCTGTTTAAGCTCTTTGCTCATTTCCTAATTGGGTTGTATTCTCATTGTTGAGTTACAAGGGCTCTTATATGCTCTAGAAACTTATCAGATATGTAATTTGCTAATATTTTTCCCCATTCACATGCAGTCTTTCAATTTTTGGACAGTGTCTTTGATGCATAGTTTCAGATTTTGATGAAGTCTGTTTTATCTGTTTTCTCTTTTATTGCTTACTAGAGGCCCAGTGCACGAAATTCATGCATGGAGGGGGTGGAGGGGAGGTGTCCCTCAGCCCAGGCTGCACCCTCTCCAATCTGGGACTCCTTGAGGAATCCTCTCATAATCCAGTTCTGCTGGCTCCCAACTGCTCACCTGCCTGTCTTCCTGATTGCCCCTAACCACTTCTGCCTCCCAGCCTGATTACCCCCTAACCACCCTCCTGATAGTCTGATGGATGCCTAACTGCTCCCCTGCCAGCGTGTTTGCCCCTAATTCCCCTCTCCTGCAGGCCTGGCACCACTTACTGCTCTCCCCTGCAGGCTTGGTCCTCCCCGCAGCTGCTCTCCCTGCAGGGCTGGGTCCCCCCAACTGCCCTTCCCTGCAGACCTGGTCACCCCCAACTTCCCTCCTCTGCTAGCCTGGTCACCCCTAACTGCCCTCCTCTGCAGGCCTGATCACCCACAACTGCCCTCCGTTGCAGCCCTGGACCCACCCAACTTCCTTCCCCTACTGGCTATCTTGTGTCCACCTGGGGGCAGCCATCTTGTGTGTTGGAGTGATGATCAGTTTGCATATTACTCTTATTAGATAGGATATTTTGGATGCATAAGCACTCTTTAATATCACACACACACTCACACACACGCCAGCAGGCGGTTATTCCATGTCCGTGAGTCATTTCTCAGAGTGTTAGTATGCACATTCCAGAAAGTAGTCTCTTTTTCTATTTTGTTAGAATGGACATGGTCTTCGTTAATTGAAAAAAACATAAGCCATTGCTACTGGCATCACCTATTTTCCATTAAAATAAAGGGAAGAGAGAAGCATATAAATCATTTTTTTTTTTTAGCTACATAACATTAAAGGTAAGCTCCTCTCATTCCTTTATCAATCGCTTTGACTCCCTATACAATGTGTGGTTTAGATCGTGGGACCTACCCAGCAGAGTGTCCTGCCCTCATTAACGTGTGCAGGTGTCAGCTAGTAAGTCCCAATGGAAATGAGTGCTCTGGAAAAAGACACCAGGCGGGTGACTTAGTGGGTACTGTTCAAAGCCAGGTGGCTGGTCACGTTACACCTACACTGTGAGGGGGAGGAAATGGTGGGCAGCGCCAGGGGGAGGAGAGCCCACTTTCTCCAGAGCCAGGAAAGGCCAGATTGCGGGGAGAACACAGTGCTCATCTCATAAAGCAAATGCCTGCCGGTGGTCTCTCCATTTATTTAACACCCAGCCCCCCCAAAACCTGGGCATGAGCCTGGGCCCTCAACTCTGTGACATCACCCAGGGTTAAGGAGAAAAGTTAGGGGTCGGCCGGATCAGATGTAAAACCAAGAGAGACATCATGTTTCTCTCGTCTCACGGAATCGCAGGCTGCTAAGGACAGTACAGGGCCCGGCTCTCACAGAGCAGGGCAGAGGGAAGGTCAGCTAATTACGAAGGGTGAGCCGGGGAGGCTGTGACTCCTGCATGTGAAGCAGGCGGAGGGTTTCTGTGGCCGTGGGGAGAGTTTTAAATCAAAGGGAAACCCGTGCTTGCAGATGGAGGTGAGCAAGGTACGTGGGGCAGGAGGCGTCTCTGTGGAGCAGACGGGCGTGCGGGAGGGGCCCTGCAAGGTGATGGAGTGGAGGCAGAAGCGCAGCCTGGCCGGGGACACCAGGCCCGCAGCCTGCAGGGACGGAGCTGTCCCTTCCCCCAACTGTGCAGAGCCCGGGCGGAGACCACTTGGACTCGGCAGCCTGGTGGGGACCAGGGGGCCAAGAACCTCGCCATGGCTGCTCCCCGGGAAGCTGATGTCACACCTTCAGGGTGGATGCTGGACTGAGTCCTTTCTCACCCAAATCCTCTGTTGAGGTGCTAAGGCCTGGGGCCTCCAGAACCGAGTTGCATGTAGATACAGGGTCTGCAGGGGTGACTGAGGGACACTGAGGTCAATGTGTGGCCCTAATTCCCTCTGACTGGGCAGCAGTGAGACGGGACTGGACCGTATACACACGCAGAGGACAGACCACGTGCAGACACGCTGCAAAGACAGCCATGTACGCACAAGGAGAGGCCTTGGAGAAAGCTGATGTGAGACTTCCTAGACTGTGAGAAAGTCTGTCTCTGGCATTAATTCACCCAGATTGTGGCTCTTGGTCATGTCAGTCTAGCAAAGCAATGCCCTGAGAACAACTGTAAATGGCCGTATTCTTTCTACCATCCGTGCTACACATGAACAGTTCAGTCTCAAAAAGTTAGCCGAAACCGGTTTGGCTCAGTGGATAGAGCGTCAGCCTGCGGAATGAAAGGTCCCGGGTTCGATTCTGGTCGGGGGCCTATACTTTGCTTACGGGCACAACTCCAGTAGGGGGCGTGCAGGAGGCGGCTGATCGATGTCTCTCTCTCATCGATGTTTCTGACTTTCTATCCCTCTCCCTTCTTCTCTGTAAAAAATCTATAAAATATATATTTTTTTAAAAAAAGTTAAGTGACATGGCAAATGTCATACACATCTTGCCATACAAAACATTTTTAACCGGAAGAGGCATATATCCTGTTGTCCTCAAGGGGCATTTTGGAGAGCTTTTGGTGCTATTAATACTTAGGGCGGGGCGGTGCCTTTAAACCAGGTCAGACATCTAAAAGCTGTGCCTCGGGCGCCCTGAAAAAGCGGGGAGCTCTGGGCAGCGGGCTTCCTGGTGCCTCTTCGAGCTGGGATGGAGGCGGTCGAATGAGTTATTAACAGGATGTTGCCAAGTCATACATTGCCTCCTTTATGAGGACCCATAAAAGAATTTTCTAATTTGAGCACCAAGAATAATTACACTCTCCTGGGCGAGGCACTGGCCGGGTTTATCTCGTGGAGACAGTCCACGGTGAGGCCCGCACCCCCCTCTCCAGGGAGGCAGCCGGGGAGCGGAGCCCAGACCTGCCTGACGAGCAGATGCAGAGATCCCCGTAACAGGCCATTTGCTGAGTCTCATTTCACTGCCTCTCCTTCTCTCGGTTCACTTTGCTTACTTCCCCTGCACCCTTGCCTTCTCATGTGGCTCGTGGTTTATGTAGCCTTGTACGCCACCTTCCTCATCCCAGGATAACATTGGTTCTAGAAACCAGCCATTCAAACATGGCCTCCTCCTCTGCCCCATTCAGGACGTCCTCTGGCAGTCCCGTGCCAGTGACATATCATGAGACGTGTGCTCCTTGCCCTAATTTAGGACATCTACACTCATAAAAGAGTAAGATGCAAATTGACCATACCTTCGCCACGCCCACCAGCCAGTCGGGAGTGAGTATGCAAATTAACCCAACAAAGACGGGTTAATTGGCACACGCAGGCACCCAGCAGCCTGGGGCGGGGTGATTCCCATCACCCCAGCCGCTCAGGGCCTCTGGGCAGAGTGGGAAGGCAGAAAAGTGTCCTGGATTCCTCTTCCCGGATCCCCATTTGTGCCCCGGGCGTGCATAGCTTGTGGGTCCCCAGGCCTGTGTGCGGTCACGTGGAGAAGCCAAGGTGGACGGAAGTGTGAAAGCGGGGACCATCGGGAAGAAGCCCACAGGAGCTGTCCTACCTGCACAGGATCTCCATGGAAGGGGGAGGGGAAAGGGGAGGAATTTTCTTGTGCTCAAATAAAAACTACCATTATATGGGGTTTTTTAAAAAATAATAAGAACAGTTTTCTAAACTATAACAACACTACAGGCTGTCTGTAATTATAATGTGCTGCTTTCCTGAAATTACCCCGGATCAAAAAGAATAATTCCGAGTTTATTACCTTGTTCGGAGTGTACCATTACTAAATATAGAGCCTCCTGTTGGTCTCCAAACAGGCAGCCGCCGGAGCTGGGAAAGAGAGGGGCCCGCTGGCATGATGTCAGCGCGGCTTGCTGAGTTATTCTTCCCGGGTCCGTCCTGTTTCAGGCGTGTCATTGTAACGCACCTGCCTATTTCTCAGAGAGCCGGAGAAATGGCGCGTCCCGGGGTGCTTGGCTCCGAAGGACTAAGTGAGCAGCTGTAACTCCATGGGCCTCTGCCTCAGACATCCTCCTCTGCCCCCCTCCACCCCCTCCACCCGCCTCCGCCCCCACCCCAGCTCTGACTGTGGAGGAAGGAGCCGGGTCAGGCCTCTCCCACCTTCATTCAGCAGCACAGGGTCCTGGGGCTCAGTGTCTGGCAAACAGGGGCGGGATGTTGACGTGACGGTGCGTGGGGAGGGGAGTGAGCGCTGGATCCCCTCCTCCGCCCAAAGTCGGCGTGGAAACCGTAACCCCCATTGGGACTCTTTTAGAGATGCGGCCGTTGAAGGGACAAAATTCTGTTTGACCCGGTGATTCTACTCCTGGGAATATATCCTCAAAATCCCCACACACCAAGAATGTATGCACTCCTGTGTTCACATCAGAGGCATATACAGTAGCTCCGATCTGGAAGCAGCTCAAGTGCCCATCAGTGGATGAGAGGATAATGCAGCTGAGGGACATTTCCCCACGCGACACTCTGCAGCAGTGACAAACAAGGATCTCTTACCCTTTGCGACAGCACGGAGGGACCTGGAGAGCATGATGCTCATTGAAATAAGGCAGAGAAAGACAAGTATCACATGATCTCACTTGTGGGATCTCATGAACAAAATGAATCGATCCACAAAATAAGACCCGAAGGATGAAGGCATGGAACAGGCTGGCACACCTCGATGCGGGGGACGGGGGTATGAGAAGGTGTCGGGGTGTGATGTACTGCGATACTTAGAATGGGGCTATGCTATTTAGGTAACGTGTGTGTTTGTTTTAAGTACTATTTCACTCATCTTTTTTAGTTGCCACTTCAAACCTTAAGTAGTTATGAAGCAATATTAATTTGAAGATTATTTTGTCAGAAAAACACATCAAAGCTGAATTCCATCAGTAATCTCTGATGTCTTCATTACACATGGAATTCCAAGAAACATAGTCACGCTTTAAGAGAGACGTTTGATCATCTCAGCCCATTTTTAGTGTTAGAGATTTTATACATAGATTTTTAAGAAGTGGCCTTAGCCATCTGGGAATATATACTCTCACAGAAGATAAACATATAAAAGAATATCCTTAATAACATACCGACTTTTGAAAGCAGACGAGTGTGTGCTCGCAATGATCTGCATTTTATATATAATTTACTTGAGTTGTATTCATTGGAGAAGATCAGTCTCCCTAGATGAGAGCTCAGGGGAGCTACTTAGATGGGCTATGGACGCGCAGCACAGCACAGCTCCGGGCGGATCCTAGGTTTGCAGAAGGCGAGCTACATGGACCACGTTCAAGGACTCGGGGTTCATTCACAGGAGCCAGGTCGGCCAGCAATGCTGTCTTGTCCATTGGTCTCATCTCACCCTTTCCTGTCATTGGGCCTCATACCTTTTCCCCGTGTGACATTTATATGGTCTGCTTGTCACAATTGCTTCTAAACCAAGTCATCAGTTGCATACCCATTGTGGTTGGTTGACCTACGGGACACTTAACTTCTCACCCCTCCTTAGTGTTCATAAAAGGGTGTCCTACTCAGACACCGTGGCCAATGGAGGAGGTTATGGTGTTACACCTTCCGGCCATTTCACCAGGCGTAAAACTTCCCCAAGTGACGGACAGGACTTACCGGAACCCAACATCCCCCGACGGGTGCTTGAAATCGAGGCCAGAGTCTCACCGGTTTCCTTTGTGAAATTTCCATTTCTCCGTGGCTGGGGGGGAAATACATTTTCTCCTGAATGTGGAGCTGGCGCTATTGAATTTATTAATTCCGCAGAAGTCGGCGAGTTCATCATAGCAGGCCCACCGCGGGCTGAGCCGGGTTAACTTAATTGTGGCTATCTCACCCCTGTTAACAACACGCCGAAAGTAATTTAACACGGGCCGGGGCTCCTCACCCACGCGGGGAGCTCCGGCTGTGTCCCCGGGAGCTGCAGGTGGAAGATAGACATGATTAGGCGGGAGCTGAGGGGGGGGGGGCAGCGGCAGGTGGGGGCTGCCACGGGCCCAGGGGAGCACCGAACCCCAGAGGCAGTCCAGTGCGTTTGTAAACTGGCCTCCCGCCCCCTCTGAGCCCGGAAAAGGACTGCGCGCTCCTTGCAGGCCTCACCCTGATCACAGACGATGAACCCCTACAACTTATTAGGCAGGAAGGACCTCAAACACCTGAACACACTCTGAACCTGGACTCCACCTCCCCTGCACGTGAGCTGATGAGATTTGGGGTTACTTTCCTGGGCTCATTAGTGGACTTGAAACCATCTGCGGGGCCCTCCTCCCGTCCAGGCTCCCTGATGGGGCCATGGTTTCAGTGTGTGTGTGACAGCCACTTGTGTGACCAGAAAATCCTGATCATGCCTAAGGTTAGTGATGTGGATGCCTTTCCCTTCATAATGTGTCTATCAAGAGGCGGGTGTTCGTGTTGTTTTATGAGTAACACAAATAGCTTATTTTGACACACGCTGATGTCAGCTTTGGGACGCTTAGTCTGGGAACCAGGAACGGAGGGGGTGAGGAGACTGGTCCTTCCTGCGTGGCTGCATGAGGGGTGGGTCCTTCCACCCTCAGGCTCCTTCCTGTCCACCTGTGTCCTAAGCGGTCCCCAGTCCCTCTCTGGCCCCATTTCTACAAGGCAGCTGAGGATTTTTACCATTATCATACATGCTGTGTGGTGATTTTTTTTTCAGGTCTGTAGGCTATTTCTGTTCCATACAAACCTTTGCTTACAAATCTTTTATTCGACCTTCTTTCAGAAAACAGCCAGCGCCCTCTCTCTCCTCCCATCGCTCCATTTGCTCCCCTTAATGTTACAGGTACAACGACACTGAAGGAGCCGTAGCACCTTCTCATTCCCCCACTGCAGTCGCAGACAGTGGTCTCAGAGGTCAAGTTAACTTCTAAATTCCTTTGGCAAACACTGCATCTGTGGGCCATTGAGAGGAGGCACCGGCATCTACCTGCGGGACAGAATTGGGTCAGCGGGAACATTAGCGCGTCGCAGGCGGTTTTTCTTCCCCGCGCGGGGGAAGGAGCGGGGAGCCGGCAGCCGGGGGCACGCAGCCCCGCTGTGATGAGTGTGTGTCCCAGCGGGGGACGCGGGCCCTCGCCTGCTTAGTCCGTGAAGCATGAGCTCGAGAGGCTCCGTAAATCACGGCAGCTTCTGCAGAGGCTCCTGGATCCCCGGAATCATCTGGAAGTTATGGGCTCTACGGCAGGGCACACTCAGGTGGAAGCAGCGCTCAGCTCACACTTCACACCTGGGTCAGAGGCTGCATGCCCTCCCGCCCCAGAACAGGGAGGAGGGGTCTCATGGCGGACCCCAGATGAGCCCAGTAAAATAACCCTAAATCTCATCAGCTAACAGGCAGGGGAGATCGAGTCCAGGTTTCGGGGCGGCACAGCTTTTTCAGGTGTTTGAGGTCTTGTCTGCCTAATAAGTTGTATAGGTTCATTGTCTGTGATCACAGAGGAGGGCTAGGCCTGCAAGGAACTCAGAGGGGACTAGCGGCCAGTTCACAAACCCACTGGCCTGCAAGCCATTCCAAAGACAATGAAAAAGAAATAGAAGAGAGAAAGCAAGAGCAGTTTAACAACAGACCCAATTTAGGAAGCAAGGGCCTAACCTCCTCTGAAAAGCCAAGCCAGGGCTCCAGCTGGTGTGGCTCAGTGGATGGAGCTTCATCCTGTGGACTGAAGGTCCCAGGTTCAATTCCAGTCAAGGGCACATGCCCAGGCTGCAGGCTGGATCCCCACAGAGGATGTGCATGATGCAGCCGATCCATGATTCTCTCTCATCATTGATGTTTCTCTCTCTCCTGCTCCTTTACTCTCTGAAATAAATAAAAATATACATTTTTTAAAACAAACAAACCAACCATGTCTGATGGCACTACCTTCTTAGTCCAAAATATGGCTGGAAGGTGTAAAAAGAGGAAATATATATACAAGATATATATGTATAGATATATTGACATATAAATTGCCAGTCACCAAATGATAATAGCATTTAAAGTAATGAACAGAAAAACAGAAGCAAAACTAATATCCATTTTGAAATGAGGACCAAAAAATAAAGACTCTAGAGTCTAGAGGAAAGGATTCATTTATTCTCATACTCCCAGCGACCCACGTGGCACATGGCCCACAGTAAGGGCTTACGTCACATGTGAACTAATGAATGGAGTGAACAAATGACTGTGATCTGAGCCAAAGAGATACTTTACTTAAAATCTTAGTAAGTTCTGTACCTTAAGAACTAAAAGGAACCTCTGCTTATAATGCTTTTTTAAAATGTGCACTGCTAGCTGAAACTGGTGTGGCTCAGTGGATAGAGCATTGGCCTGCGGACTGAAGGGTCCCAGGTTCGATTCCGGACAAGGGGCATGTATCTTGGTTGCGGGCACATCCCCAGTAGGGGCTGTGCAGGAGGCGGCTGGTAGATGTTTCTCTCTCCTCGATGTTTTAACTCTCTATCCTTCTCCCTTCCTCTCTGTAAAAAAATCAATAAAACATATTTTTAAAAAATGGGCACTGCTGCCTGGCTGGTGTGGCTCTGCCAGGTGCAGTGAAGTTGAACGGAGGAGGGTTCGATGTGTCCCTGGTAGGAGCCTAAATAGGGACCCCGTTCCCACCAGGACACTGTCCACTTTCCACTCCAGCGCCCCGTGGAAATGTCACTGAGGAGCCCTTGGAGTCTGCCAACGTGTTCGCTTCAAAGCTGGCCGCTGGCAGTAATGAAAGGACGGGTGTGTTTCTTTGTGGCTATTTCTGCTCTGGCAGCTCAAAGTGGCGGGTGTGAAAAGCCTCTGATTCCCGTGTTTTCAGTAAAAATCATGGGCCTCAATTCCCCGAACAGTCGGAGATCATGTGCTTTGCCGAGCAGGGATGGAAATAGCTTCACTTGCAGCCCACCTCTGGGCGTCTCCTCCCTTCTTTCTCCTTCGAGCGACCTTGGCTGTGAATTCTTACAACAAGAAGAACTTAATACACTCGAAATGGAAGTGATTAACCACACAAATGGTTAATAAATGCCCCACCGTCGTCCCTGGGCAGGGACCGGTCAGCCCACGTTCCCTCCATTCTCCTCTTTCAGGAAGATGGACGGTGCTGTGAACGCAGTCAGGAGTTGCCATCATTTCCGAAAGGCCGTAATAATTTACCTCCTCACCGAGAGCTGTTTAAAAGGAGAGGATGAGGTTAATGGCGTTTCAGTAATTAGGATGAGAATTTCTTACTGAAAATAATTGACTTACGCCAGGAAGAGAACCTGCTGATGAAAGAAGGTGGGGTATTCCGATCTCCCACTATCTTTTTTTATTGAAAATTAACAGAATGGCGCTCGGTCCGTTACCACAGGCAGACCTGATGGGGAATCAGGCACGCGGACCCGCTCTCGGGCACTAAGCCAGCAGTGATGAGTCTGAAATGCTGAGGGTTGATGGCTCATTTCCAGATCAAAATGGCTATAAAGTTCATCTGGAGAAAACTGGAGCACAGACATGAGAGTTCCCTTTAAAAAGGTGAGGTGAGAAGATCTGCCCTATCAGACATTAACATGTATTATAGATATACCACAGCCAAGCATTCCAGTTTCTATGTCATTAAATAACTCAGTATATAGAGAGTTGGCGAAAATATTCATAAAAGCAACAATCAGAGAAAACGCAGCCTGTAAGACCAGCCATAGAGAGAAGGGGTGAGTACAGTAAGGTGGAGTGATGGGCAGGTCATTTGGAAAGAAGCAAAATTAAATCCTCATCCCACACTAGCCCAAGATGAATATCAGATGCGTTAAACAAGGAATCCATAAAGAAATGGAAGATGATCGAAACTGGTGTGGCTCAGTGGATATAGCATCGGCCTGTGGACTGGAGGGTCCCGGGTTCCATTCTGGTAAAGGGCATGTACCTTGATTGTAGGCACATCCCCAGTGAGGGGTGTGCAGGAGGCAGCTAATCAATGTCTCTCATCGATGTTTCTGACTCTCTATCCCTCTCCCTTCCTCTCTGTAAGAAAATCAATAAAATAAAATAAAAAAGAAAGAGAAGATGACTTCATCTGGAGAACAAAGGGGGACTCCCCTGGAGAAGGAAGGAACAGCAGCATCCCGGGCATTGGTCCCCAGGAAAATGAGGGAGTGACAGGAAGATCGTCGTACGTCCCCAGACTGTGGCCGTGGAAGCGGTGCGGAAAACTAGACGAGAGCCCATTCCCGGAAGTCCTCACCACAAGGCCAGACGTTGATCCAGGTGACCGGAAGCAACTGAACGCCAGGGGAAGTCTGCCGGGGACCACGTTACCAGGCAGCGTGCTGCGGAGTGGACTGGATGGAGGACATGAATATTTTTGGACAGGAAAGGCGCTCTGGGAATGGGTGCTTTGATGATGAGGAAACTGAGGCTGGAGAGCGAGAATGACATTGAAGGCCATTGCCCATGCAGAACCAGCACCATGGCCGAGGCCTGGGCCTGGCAATGAGAGCGTTCTCCCACGTGTGAGCATCCGGGGAGATGGAGAGCAGAAGCAACTGTTCAGACACAGCTGGTTCAGTTCAGTGTGATGAGGGTGCTGGTCTAACCGGAAGTACCATCACTATGGGGCGCATCACTGTAGAGAGATCGTGGGCATAGAGATGTACTTCTGGGCATCGGCAGCAAACAGGTAAAAAGGATTCATGATGGGACAGTGTACAGGTCGGAGCGAAAAGGGGACAGTCTGGGGCAGGACCTAGAAGGGTAAGCTCATGGAAGCCACGCAGTGGGAGGGGCGGTGGTAACGGGGGATCCAGGACAGTCCTGTGTGTTAGGGCCTGCGTCCCTCACACAGAAAAGTGCGCCTGGTCCATAGACTGTCTTGAGAAGCGTTGTGGGCTGAATGGATGAAAGAGGGGAATTGGGAACAGCATGAGAGACTGTCCGGGAGAAGAGAGCAGGGAAGCTCTGGGCAGTGGGATGGGGGTGGTGGGTTTGCGCTCAGGGATCAGCATGGGTCTGTGGGAGCAGATCCCCCAGAAATGAGAAGGAGCAGAAACCAGAGAGGGCTTGGTGAGCCGTCCTTCCATTTCCACAGTGCGCGTTCCATCTTTGCAACCCAGAATTGTCTGTCTATGGCATCCAGGATCTGGCACACCCATGAATTTTTTCAGAGGACTATTACCCTTGCAGCTTTATGCTTTAGTGGAAAAAAAAAACCAAAAAACAAAAACAACCCCCTTTAATTAAGTAAACACAAGAACCACCGTATCAGTCTAGCCGCGTGCAATTCAAAATTCTAATTTAGTCCTTGGCAGAAGTGGCTCTCTCCCAACCACTTAAACATTGATATCACAAAGAACAGGCCACAGTCACGGTGAGTGATAGAGAGCCTATTATTTTCAGTCAGTTTCTGAGCATTCAATGGAGGCGTGTGTGAGTGTGTGTGTGTGTGTGTGTGTGCGTGTGCGTGTATGTCTTGTGGTGTCTCTGTAAACCCCAGCTTCCTGTCCACATGCCCAGAGCCTGGTGAATTTCTGACATAAGTGCATCTGATTCCTTTGAATAGAAGGGAAATTCGTATGGGAAATGCCAGGACGTTGGGGAAGAAAGCTGCAGGTAGTTTAAGAGATTTCACGGGGCCACTCAGGAGCGTGCTATTTACCGGCGGATTCCGGTTAGCCCATCGCTGCATTAAAGTGTAACCTTCAGGTTGACCCCCGAAAAGTTACAAAAGCAAAGCATTAGCACAAACAGCAATTTACTCTGTAGGTACCGGCGTTGAGTTTACTTCCTGTTCGAAAATGAATGGTTATGCGGTCCCGATTTTAAAGCATCTTTTCTTATAAGGCCACGGGATAGATTCTGTTAGGTTGGGAGCTGTGTCGGTACAAAAGGGATGGAAAGTACATGTAAATCACGTCGACATTAACGCGCAGCGAGCGGATGTCTCTGGGGGAGGACTTTCTGCCGTTACGCAGCTTGGAGAGGAGAGGAGCCTGCAGTCCAGGAGAAAACAGCTCTGCACTAGGACCTGCGACCAGCGCCCTGTCTCTCTCTCTGCTGTGTGTCCACGGAGGAGCTGCACACCCGCTCTGATTGGCTCATCGATATAAAAAGCCCGCGTGGCAGAGACACAGACACAGCCCTCTCTGATGCGGGCCTTTGGGGAGATAACGGAAACGCACATTTAGCAAGAGGTTGAGCTGAGGGAGAAGAGCTGGCAAAGGCGCTTCACATCTGCTGAGTTTGAGAGGTGCGGACGTAGCCAAGCAGAGGTGGCATTTTGGAGTAGAGACTCTGGAAAATGTAAGATTTAAGGCAACAATAAGTGGAACATATTCGTGCCCTAACCGGTTTGGCTCAGTGGATAGAGCATCTGCCTGCGGACTGAAGGGTCCCAGGTTCGATTCCGGCCAAGGGCATGTACCTTGGTTGTGAGCACATCCCCAGTAGGGGACGTGCAGAAGGCAGCTGATTGATGTCTCTCTCTCATGGATATTTCTGACTTTATATTCCTCTCCCTTCCTCTCCGTAAAAAATCAATAATATATATATATATATATATATATATATATATATATATATATATTTTTTTTTTTTTTTTTTTTTTAAGTAGAACACCTGAAACCAGTTTGGCTCAGTGGATAGAGTGTCGGCCTGCGGACTGAGGGGTCCCAGGTTCGATTCCAGTCAAGGGCATTGGTTGCGGGCACATCCCCAGTGGGGGGGCGTGCAGGAGGCAACTGATTGTTTCTCTCTCTCATTGATATTTCTGACTTTCTATCCCTCTCCCTTCCTCTCTGTGAAAAATCAATAAAATATGTTAAAAATAAAAAAGTAGAACATATTCCGCACATACCACAAGACATGCAGGTATCGTGTGAGCACTTCATTTCCATGACAATCACTGTCCCTGGGGAAGTATGATATCACCCCAGTTTTCCTTAGCGGAAAGCCCGGTTCCAGGAGAGGGCATGCCCCTGGAGAAAGGTCATGGAGACGGATGGGGTTAGCTCACACACCCAGGCCATCTGAGGCTTGGCTCTCACCAGGCGATGCCCCTGCTGCCTGCAAGTGAGAAAGGCCTACCTGGTGCGGCGAGTCTTCATGGGAGGCGGGCCTCCTTCCCCGACCAGCTAAGTTGCTCACTCACCTGGGTTTGGTCTGATTTCGACTTGACTGACTGTGACCCCAGCTGGAAGGGGCTCCCGAGAGGACAAGCCAGCGTTTTCCAGAGACAGGGCAGCAGGAGGTGTGCCGGACCTGCCACCTCTCTGGACACAGAGCTGAAGGAACTCGAGGCAAACCGCAGGCGGCCTGCTGTCCACTCTGGGGACTCGGGGATCTTCACTCTGTCCTCCCCGCGCCCTCCCTTCTTCCTGGATGAACAAAAGGCGGATCCTCCACTGCGCACATCAGCAAGCCGGTTAGGGTGTTGGGGAAAGTTTCAGGAACAACGGTGCATATTTTAAAAAATATTTTTAGTGATTTCAGAGGCAGGAAGGGAGAGGGATAGAGAGAGAGAAACATCAATGATGAGAGAGAATCATTGATCGGCTGCCTCCTGCACACCCCCTACTGAGGATCAAGCCCACAACCTGGGTATGTGCCCTGACTGGGAATCAAACCCTGACCTCCTGAGTCATTGGTCAATGCTCAACCACTGAGCCTTGCTGGCTGGACAAAACATAGCTTAATATCTTCTTTTACAAGGCTGTTTTCTCTAACCCCATAATGCTAGGCCTCTGAGAAGTCACTTGGCAGGATTTCAAGAATAGACTGTCTTTAAATATATATATATATATATATATATGTTGATTGATTTTTTTACAGAGAGGAAGGGAGAGGGATAGAGAGTCAGAAACATCGATGAGAGAGAAACATCGATCAGCCGCCTCCTGCACGCTCCACCCCACTGGGGATGTGCCCACAAGGTACATGCAAGGTACATGCCCTTGACCAGAATCGAACCTAGGACCCTTCAGTCCTCAGGCCGACGCTCTATCCGCTGAGCCAAACTGCTTTCGGCTAGACGGTCTGGATAGAACTTCTTTTTTCTCTCCAGTGAGGCGAACTCTCTCATCATTGGCCTCATCCCCGGGCTCCCAGCCTCAGAGCCACCTGCTCGGCGGGGAGGAACATCACGTTCGGAGGGAGCAAACCTCTCTGGATCCCCACCAGCGGCTGGGCGTCTGCCGGCGATATTAGGATATTTCCCCGGACATGCTTTCAGAGCTTTTCTCTCCGTCGTCCAAGCAGGCTTTGTGGATGAAGCGCTCGCTGACACCGTTATAACATAACACGTGCTGCCGCCAGCCTACACTCAGCTGCCAAAGCGGGCCACTCCCCGGGAGCTGGCCGCGCACCCTTTGTCAGCTCTGACACCGGCAGGAGGCCGCTCCCGCTCCGGTGACAGCATGACAGTTTATTCGGGGATGATAAATGGAGCGGGCCCGTCCGGCTTTCACACCAAGCCCCTAAATGCTGGCAATTCATTTTGTAATAGAGGGTGGCTTGGCCAGAATGCATTTAAGCGTCTTTAAGGGTGTCTGGTACTTGAGATTCCCTCGGAGGAGGCCTTTCTGAACTTGAACATCACTCTGCCAGGTAAACTCCTTGTCGGGGGAGGGGTTTCTGTTGTTATTTTTACTCCGAGCTCAAAACAAGTGGGCTTCACGTGGATAGTATTAGCCATTTCTAGTGACAGCCTTTCTCCCTTTTCTTTAAGGTAAAATATAGGTTGCCCGGTAGATAGATAAACAGAGAGCTGATAGGACACTGGATGTTTCTTTTAGTTCCTATTTTACCCATTGGAATGAATAATTATGCAAAGTGTGGATACATTTTGGGGACCCCCTATTATACTTGGTCGGGGATGGTCATGCAGGGGTGAATTCGTAGAGAAGGTGTATTTGAAGAAGAATATGATGTTTATCTTTGATCGGAACCAGGTAAAAGTTTCTGCAGAATCTTGCTCCTTCTCCATTCCCCAAAGGACCGCCGGACACACACCTCCCCCCTCCAGGAGAGGCGGCTTCCCAGCCCAGGGGGGATGGTGCAAGAAAGATGGGACCCCCGGTGTCTTCACGCCTATTCATGCTCTTCACATCGCCGGCACCTCAAAGGGAAGAAGAGAAAAGGAGGCGTGGCCCAGCTCCAGGTAAGGGAGAGATGTCACCGCTGGGAGGTGAGAAATGTGGACGGAATGAAACTGCTGTCCTGACTGTTTAGAAAAGGATCTTAGTCTGAGGTTGGTCTTTGCGGTGGTCCTGGATTTATCCTCTCGTTTGTGCTCGTCGCAGTCTGTGTTTACAAGATCCCCCGCTTTACGCCTGCGGAAGGCAGGAGAACGGCTCCCCAAAGACGTCCATGTCCAATGCCGGAGGCCATGGCCGTGTGCAGCCCTGTGGCAGCACGTGCTGCGCAGATGTGTCTCCATTAAGGGCCTTGTCCTGACAGGTTCGGTGCGGTGGATGGAGTGTCCGCCACAGGCGGAAGCGTCCTGGGTTTCATTCCAATCAAAGGCATGGACCTTGGTACCTTGGTTGCAGGCTCCATCCCAGAGGCAACCAGTTGATGGGTCCCTCTCACTTCAATATCTCCCTCTCTCTGTCTCCCCCCTCCCTTCCACTCTTGCCTAACACTCAGGGAAAAATATCCTCGGTGAGAATTACCAAAAAAATAAACTAAGGACCCGGATGTGGAGAACCGCCCGGATGACCCATGTGGGCCCAATATAATCACAGGGTCCAGGAAATCACTTACCATTTCCCGCTGAAATCAGAGGGAGGCGGGACCGGGGCAATGGTCAGAGACGTGCACGCTGGCTGACTTTGATTATGGGGGTTCGGGGCCACGAGGCAAGGAATGTCCAAAAGGCAGATTGTCTTCTGGAGGCTCTAGATGGGAGCCAGCCCTGCATCATCCTGATTTTAACCCAGTGAGAGCTGCGCAGACACATGCCTCAAGAGACAGTGTTATATAGAAAAAGTGTGTTATTCTCAGCAATAACTACCCTGTTTCCCTGAAAGTAAGACATCCCCTGAAAATAAGACCTACTTCCAGCTTTGCCTCTCGCTGTAATATAAGGCCTCCCCCCCGAAAATAAGACCTCCCCAAACATAAGACCTCCCCAGAATAGAAGGCCTCCGAAGCTACCGTCAGGCATCTGACTCCTGATGTAAAGAGACCTCGCCCTGCCTGAACAGCTCCAGCTGCATTGCAGCCCATCCGTGAGCTGGTTTGTGATGACAAGACTACCATACCGTAGACAGGTAATACATTTCCTTTTTTTTAATTCAACAATAAATGTGTACCATATTCTTCTTCATGGAAAAATAAGACATCCCCTGAAAATAAAACCTAGTGTATCTTTGAGAGCAAAAGTTAATATAAGACACTGTCTTATTTTCGGGGAAACAGTGTATGCTGTGATGTAGGACATGAGCACTAGGAAGCCAGTGCACCGAAGTGTGGCCAGCTCTGAGGGTTCTGGCTCTTCTACCCCAAAGATACAGTCCATTAGGTTTTCTATTGGGTCATTCTCCCTCTATCAGAGATGAGGTTCATCAGAGTCCAAGCCCTTGGGTGTTTGTTGCTCGTTTTGTTTTGTTCTTTTTTTCTGCTCCATCCCGCCGTGTCAGGCTTGCTGCCTAAGATTCAGCATGCATGGGTGCCTCTAGACCATGCCTCGCCCTCCGGCTGTTTGTTCGGATAGTGGAGGGAGGTCCCGTGAGCGCTCAGAGCAGGAGTTGTTCAAGTGCTGCCTCTGGAATCCTGGCTCTGCCCATTCCTATCTGCGTGTCACTTAGCTGGTCACTCAGAACATCTCAACTTCCGTGTCCTCATCTGTAAGAGGAAGTAATCCTAGCCGTGGTGTCATAGGCTGTTTCTGTAAGGGCGGTTCTGCCAAAACCGGTTTGGCTCAGTGGACAGAGCATCGGGCTGCACACTGAAGGGTCCCAGGCTTGATTCTGGTCAAGGGCATGTACCTTGGTTGCGGGCACATCCTCAGTGGGGGGCATGCAAGAGGCGGTTAATTGATTTCTCTCTCTCATTGGTGTTTCTTACTCTCTAACTCTCCTTTTCTCCCTGTGTAAATCAATAAAAATATAGTAAAAAAGGGGGAGGGTGGTTCTGAGATAGGATTGACATTGAAATCGGTGGGTCTTGAGTAAAACAGCTTGTTCTTCCTAAGGTGTTGGGCCTCGTCTAATCAGTCAAAGGCCCGAATAGAACAAAGACTGATCTGCCTTCAAACTTGACCTGCAACATTAGTTCCACATGGTCTCCAGCCTTCCAGCCTGTCCTGCAGATTTGGGACTTACTGGCCTCCATAACACACGAGTCAGTTCCTTGAAATGTTTCTCTCTCCCTCCCTCTCTCTGTGTTACTTTCTCTCTCTCACTCCACACACACACACACACACACACAAACACACACACACACACACATGCACACACATGCACACACACATGCACACATGCTATTTGTCATGTTTCTCAGGCGAATCCTGACCAATACAGGAGGGAACTTGCTTAAGGCTAATAAAAACTATACATTAAAAGCTGACAGCTGACAACCTCACACTTACTGGTGAGAGAATGAAGACTTTTCCAATAACTGGAAACAAGCCAATTATGTCCAGTCTTACTCAACGTCATAGAATTTTCAGCTAGTCCAGCAAGATTAGAAAAACAAATAGACGTTACACAGATGCAGAAGCAAGGAATAAAGCTTGCTCTATTTGCAGATGACATTACTTTCTATGTAAAAAAATAAACTGACAAGATTTGGAGAAACATTGGTTCTAAAATTTATATGGGAAGGCAAAGAACCTGGAAGAGGCAGAACAATACTGAAGATAAACAACACCAGCGGAAGATTCAGGCTGCCCAACTCCATAAATTATCCGCTACGGTAGCAGTGACAGTCCGCTATTGGTGAAAGAATAGATGCACAGATAAATTAAACAAAAGGAGAGGCCAGAAATAGACCGTGTAACTATAGACTTGATTTCTGACATAGACACCAGGTCATTTAACCGAGGAAGGATATTCTTTTCAGCAAATGCTGCTGGGACAATTGGATGTCTATGTGAAGAAGAAGAAAAAACCACCTCATACCCAGATCATGTACCTTATCCACAAATTAACTCAAAAATAGATCATAGATTTCAATATAAAATGCAAAATTATAAAACTTCACAAGTAAAACATAAGGGGGAAATCTATATAATATTGGGTTTAGTGATACATTTTAGATACATTACCCACATCATGATTCATATAAGAAACAAGCGATCATTTGGACTTTATTAAAAATTAAAAAGGTTTGCTTCCATGAAAAAGACTAATAAAAAATGAAAGACAATGTGAAAAATATTTACAAATCACATACTTGATAATGCACTTGTTTTCAAAATATAAAAAGAACTCTGAAAACTCAAAAATAAGAAAACACGCAATCCAGTTTTTAAAACAGGCAAAAAATGTGAACAAGACCCCTCACCAGAAAAGAAAGCCAGAGCGACCCTGGCCAGTGTGGCTCAGTGGTTGAGCGTTGCCCATGCACCAGGAGGTTGCTGGATCTGATAAGGCCAGTGCACGGGCTGGCTCCATCCCTGCTGTGAGTGTGCAGGGGGCAGCCCAGAGGTGTTTTGCTGTCACATCCATGTTTCTGCCTCTCTCCCTTTCCCTTCCCCTCTCTCTCAAACTCAATACACTGTTCTTTCAAAAAGAAAACAACGACAGACAGATGCAAATAAGAATATGAAAAGAGACTCAACACCAGGAGTGAACCCGAACACACACCATGGACTTGGCCCATGTCTTGCTCAGTGGGGGCTGCCATGCTAATAAAAACTATACATCAAACCCCATGGACGGGTGGTGTACACAGGGGACTCATCTCTCACTGCTCTGCCCCCTGCATGCCCACCACCGAGATGCAGGCTGCGGAGGTGCGTGGGAGTGCCACCTCCTTATCGCAGATGGCATCTTCCTGCCGGGGGCTCACCTGGAGGAAAGGTGGGGCCTGTCTCCCCTTCTTGTGAGGAGGATGCAGTCCTATCCTTTCCTGGGCTTCCACTCCCATGACGTCATCTCCTCCTTGTCAGATGGGGTTTCTGGTGGCGGGGGGCCGCAGGGGGGGGCGTGGGGGATGAGCATCCGGCCCATGTCAGCGTGAGTTCCTCCTTTACAACAGGGGTCACTGGGAGTGGGGGTGACCATACACCTGGCTGGCCGGGGTGGGTGGGAAGTCTGTGCTCGCCACCCAGCTGTGCTGTGAACCTCCAGCTCTTCTCTGAAATGTCTATTTAAAAGAAACACACGCATAATGCCTTTTGTCTTTGGAGAAACGCAATTTAAAACGATGACACGCCGCCCGCACCTTTTAGGATGGCTAACACCCAAGAAGCTGACAGCGGCAATTGTCAGCGATCCTGCAGAGCGAGCGGCGCTTCCCTCATTACTGGGCGGGACGGAAATGGCGCGGCCAATTTGGAGGACGGCTTGACGTTTCCTCTCGGAGCTAACACCATCTCACTGTACAAGCCAACAGCCCCCTCCTCCGTATCCACCCGCTGGTTTGGAAAGTTCTGTCCACACAAAAAATCTGCACACAGCTCGGTAGCAGCTTTATTCACAAGCATCCAAAACTACGGGGGGAGCAAGACTTCTCTCAATAGGAGAAGGCACAGCAAACCGTGAGTTTATCCGAACAATGGAACAAACCAACAGGCAGCAAAGACTGGAGGGATGTGCCCTGCAAAGTGAAGAATTCAGCCTGGAAAGCTGCTCGCTGTATGTGGATGAGTTTGGGAGAGAAAAATGGAGACAAAGAACACACGAGGTTGGCTGAGTTAGGAAGAGGGAGGGTGTGGGAGGACTAACGGAATATATTTGTAGGGCGGTTCGTTCATTCTGGATGAGGCTCTAGGAGTGATTTGATGAGCTGCTTCTGTTATCAGAAATCAATCGAATTTGACAGCAGAGAGTCACATTTAAAGAAAAAAAATATTTTTAGATCAGAGGACTCCAAGATGGAATGTAAATGGTGACCAAATAAAAAAATCTCACTCTATTAAAATGTATAGAATAACCTCAGTGAAGACGGGGGAAAGAGAGGCCGACTTACATCACTTTGAAAGCAAGTGGAGGCTACACTGAGCGGCCAGATTACTATGACCACCTCACGTTTGTAGGCAAATTAGCCGTGCGCTGCATCGAATGGGACATGGAAGCCGAAGGCCTGTTCGAACACCTCTGCTGTCTGCAGTGACCAAGATAAAACAACTTCAGTTCGTGCAGGAACACAAGGATTGGACAGCCGAGCACTGGGAAAAAGTCATGTGATCCGATAATAACATTTCCAGTTGCATCATGCAGATGGCAGAGTGAGAATTTTGTGGAAACAGCATGAAAGCATGCACCCCACATGCCTGAGTACATGTGGGAGCAGTGTTATAGTTTGGGGCATGTTTTCCTGGCATGATTTGGGCCCTTTAATACATGTGGAACAACATCTGAATAGCACAATATACCTAAGTATCATTGCTGATCAAGTGCATCCTATCATGTCGATAGCATATCCCAACAGAGATGGCTTCTTCCAACAAGACAATGCACCAGGCCACGGAGTGGTTTCAAGAACATGAGGGAGACTTTCCCTTGCTTAGGTGGCCCCCACAATCACCAGATCTCCATCCAATTGAGCATTTGTGGGATGAAGTTAAAAGAGCCATCAAGCAGCTGGTTCCACAGCCATCCGATCTCACAGAATGGACAGTGCTGTCCATCAGGCCTGGTGTCCGATTCTCGCATCACCTCTCAGCATCTCGTGGAGTCCATGCCAAGAAGAATCGGCACAGTATTGAAGGTAAAAGATGGCCCAACAAAGTACTGATGGGATGGTCATAACAATCTGGCCACTCAGTGTATAAGACGCAAATAAAAAGTGTGCCTACGTGGGGAAAACTGTCTCCTCTGAGGTAGTTCCTGTGAAATAGCTCTCGTGTACTGTACACTGGACTTGAGTGATCAAGCAAATTGATGCTGAATGGTGGAGACCGTTTCCTCATGGACCATCTTAGCCCTCCCTTCTTCTTACCGTCACCTCCCACCCAACAGTGAGCAACCTCTTGCACCATGTAGAGCCTGGACGTCTGAACTCATATTACCTTACCATAGGCATACATGGAAACACACAACATGTGTAGATATGTTCAGAGAGAAAGAGATAGAAATGTACAATAATAGAGATTAGAGAGAGAGATTAGCATTCACACACACACTTCCTTCCTCTGTCTGTACCAGGGCCTCGAAGCAACATGACCCTTCCTGGTGTCCAGGTCTTGGATAAGAAGTACCAGGACATTTTTTTAAATATTTTTATTGATTTCGGAGACGAAGAGAGGGAGAGCTAGAAACATCAACGATGAGAGAGAATCATTGATCGGCTGCCTCCTGTACGCCCCCACTGGGGATCGAGCCCGCAACCTGTGCATATGCCCTGGCCAGGAATCGAACCAATGACCTCTTGATTCCTGGGTGGATGCTTAACCGCCGAGCTACATCAGGCTGGGCAAGTAGTACCAGGACTTTTAGAGAACAGTCTGATCCTGGGGCCTGAACAGGGACTGAGCAGGGTTGCCAACAATAAAGAGGATATAAACTGTCCCAGCCAAGAGGAGGCTCAGGGGACATAGCAACTACATGCGATGTGTGATCTTTGAAAAGATTCTGGACTAGAACAGGGTCATTAAAACTAAGAAAGTCTGAATAAACAGTGATCCTCAGATGGTGGTGGTGGCGGCGGTGGTGGTGGTAAAGGTGTAGGATCACTGTTGGTCCAGCAGTTGTGACGAGTGGACCACTCAGGTATTCGCAGCAAGAGACTGGGTTATGGATACATGGGGACCCTACATTCTCACAACTTTCCTGCAAACTTCACTCTGTTATAGAACCACAGCTGATTTTTAAAACACTCACACTCTCCACTACTGTGAGGTGTCAATCATCTTAGCTCACTGTCTGCAAATCATTTTCTTCTTTTGGCAAATGAGATAACAACCCCAGGCCTGCTGTTACAGATTCTGTATAGAAATTCCCTATCACTGCGCTCAGCACATAGTAGGAGTTAACAAACATTATTTCTGTGACCACTCCCTTTTTGGGGAACTGAGCAGCAACACTTATAGACCTATTTGGAGTTGCCTGTTGCTCAGAAAGAGAAGTAGGAGTTATATAGAAACCCACTACTTAGCAGCAAGAAATTCAATCAGAGGAAAATATGAAATATGCAGAGATGCAATTTTAAGCATCACCTGGAGAATTGCAGAGAACACGGCCATGGAACATTGTTTCAGCAAAGGGCGCAGTAACAGGATGCGGTTAAATAATAGAATACTTTAATTATCTAGAAATAATTTCGTATCGCCTAAGGTAATGCTGCCAGAAGTTCACAATAAGGCAGAAATAATTCCATTTCAAGAAATAACCATTGAATTTGCATGAGGAAAATCCAAGGTGGGAAAAAGCACCTGTGTTCCGTGTTCATTTTTAACACTTCCTATAACTCATCTTCTCCACGCGGAGCCCGGATGTATTTCAGAGATGCTGCCAGAAACAATGGAAGGAAAAATCCGCGTGACCTGACAAATATTCTAAAAATGCATTCTGAATTCCAAATCCTTCCACGTATGTCATCTCGGTGTGTTCTCCGAAACCACATTCTGTGTCCTCTTCTGCCCATTCCCATTTTCCTGAGAAAGGGAGGGTTTGCTCAATCCAGTCACACAAGCTGGTGCTGCGAACCCGTTACATGCAGGTTCATGGGCCAGGAACTCATTGCCGCCTCATCCGGATGTGGCCCCTGCCAGGGCGGAGCTCACAGGAGGCGTCATTGGTTGTGTGTTTCTGTCCATCCCCCTGGCTGCCAGTTAGGGGCAGCCCCACCTGTCATGCGGGTTCCATGGGCGGGACCTGCTACAAAGACTGACAAATCAGGATTCACCCACAGGGAGTCCAGCAGACATGGTCCCAGGAAGTGTTCCTGCTTCCTCTGCCCCCTTCCTCCTCCTCCTCCTCCTCCTCCTCCTCCTCCTCTTCCTCTTCCTCTCCACTCACATTTCCTACCAGTCAGGCCAATGGCAGGTTTTCCCTTAGAAAGAACTAAGCAAAGCCAGACTACGGCAAGGTGGAAGTTGTGCTTGAACCCTAAGATGAGAAAGAATAAATGCACTTAGGCCAGGAACGCATTTCTATAGTGGTGTGTCCCAGTTTTCATTGCAAAGCATACATTGAAATTGGAGAAAATTTGGCATCTGTCGACCTCCCTCCTGTGATCCAATTCATTTGATCTTTAAAATAAACATTTCAGGACAATAGATGATCACTGGAGAAAGAGTTGATCGTTGTAACATGTCTATCCTCACCACAGAATGAAAATCTATCGATCAAATGCAGGTATTTTAAGCAATCGGTTGGCCTGCCCGTTATTCCAAATTACTGGTTTGCTTTATTTCTATTAGACCGATCTGTTCTGTGAACATGCTTCCAGTCTTCCTGGTGCGCAAGCGAGAAATGATCTCATTGACTTACTTCGCTCACAAGTGTAGAGTAAACACCTGAAAATGAGTTCCACCGACCTTCACAAACTAGGGAATTAAGTGTCCGCCTGGGAGAAGTGCATTGAAAATCAAAGCACAGCCAAGCAAAAAATTTGCTTTTTAAATGCAAAGTACAAATTTGTGTTGGGTTTGCCTCGGAACCTTTCCGAGTTTTCTTCGTACGGCCACTTCTCCCCGTAGGTCGCAGGAAACAGGGTTTTGACATCTGTCGTTTCCATAACAGCAGATTAGAGAGTTGAGACCAGCAGTCAAACTAGAAAAGTGGCTCAAGTCTAGAAAAATGCTCCGATCCCCAGAAAGAGGGTGTGGAAGGGTACCCCTTGGGTAGAGAGAGACTACGAGGCATTTCGTTGGGGATTGTCTGGTGGAGAAAGAACCAGGATGATTTCTAAACGCAATCTCAACATGCTTTTTCCAGATGTTCCTTATGTCTTGATAAGTTTTAAAATTCCTTCCCCACCTCTCCCTGCTTCCAATCATTCCATCCCTGTCATCCCGCTGAATTTGTCATCGGGATGTGAATGTTGAAGGGTCAGTATTGAGCGTCAATATCACGAAGAGCCAAAGGCGTCAATACTTTTATCCCAACAGCTGTCACCTATTTAAACACACACACACAGTGTTAGAAATAACTGTTTGATTATGCAAAAACTCTACAAAGATAACTGGCTAATTGCATTTTTCAAATTCAATATATCCCAAACATTAGGGAAGGGCAATGTTTGGTTCCATTTATGAAGAACTGGGACTGATTCACAGTGGCTGACCCCCTGCTTGAGGTGTGAGCAGCCGCAGTCATGGAGCCACACACTGGGGAGAACCGAGGTCAGCATCCACGGACCGGATCCAAACCCAGCCTGAGTTTACGTGCTGACTGTGCTAGCTGCGGCACGATACTGACACTTAACCACTTTATGACGTAATGGCTTCCTTGGTAAAACAGACACAGGAATAAGTACTAACAAGGGTTACAGGGTGTGGTGTTAAACCAGAAATTTGAGAAAATTTGGCATCTGTCGACCTCCCTCCCGTGATACTCTCCCCGCGGCCAATTTCATGCACGAAGCTGCCAATATAGAGTCAGAAAGTGAGGACTTGGGGAGGGAGGAGCCGGTCAGCTCGGCACAGCCAGTGGGAACCAGTCCCAACACACAGGGTGCTTGGAACTAACAAAACCAGTGCTTAGAGACCCAGTACCAGACTCCCGGCACAGAAATAGGAACCCAGGAAACAGCTCTTATTGTTAATGCTAGAGGCCCGGTGCATGAATCTGTGCATGGGTGGGGTCCAGCTGGCCTGCCCCTGTGGGGTGGGGGTGGGCAATCAGGGGTGGGGCCAGCTGGGGGAAAAGGCTGTGGGCGATTGGCCACCCCCCCTTTCCCTCTCCCCCCCCCCCCCATCCCAGCCAAACTCCCAGTTGAATTCCCAGTCAAGGGGACAACTTGCATAGGATAATGATTAGCCAAAAATGCACTAGGATACTTCATCTGTTTAGGTGCCTGATCCTCAGAGTAGAAGGGAGGGTTTTGATAGTCACTCAAATTCTAGATCACATCCTTTGTGAAATATAATGACCTTGGATAATCTGTCACCCTAAGCCCACGGCTGCAGTCTTTCCTCCTTTGAACGCAGTGGAGGCGTTGAGGTAGGCGGGTCTCAGGGTCTAGCAGGTGATGTCTCC
This sequence comes from Lasiurus borealis, assembly GCA_004026805.1. Taxonomy (NCBI): domain Eukaryota; kingdom Metazoa; phylum Chordata; class Mammalia; order Chiroptera; family Vespertilionidae; genus Lasiurus; species Lasiurus borealis. The sequence continues at coordinate 26,873 of PVJN01003552.1, read as the reverse complement.
ACAGGGACGGATCTCCAAGGCGCGTTGAGTTGATAAAAGGGGTGGAGCTGGAGCCCAAGAATGTCGCTGAAGGGGGTCGGTTGCCACTGTCACTGCTGGGGGGAGGCGTTCACGCATACGGAATGGGCGCAGTGTCTCTGGGTCGTGGCTCACCCCGGTTTACACACAGCTCATCATAACCCACATGTGCTTTCATCCCCTGTACCGTGTTCTCCATAAATCATTTATTACGCCGGGCAGATACGGGGAAATGCACGGGGTCTCACAGGCGGTGTTATCTGTTGTAAATAACGCTGATTGAGCGATGCTTCCAACAATCAGCGTTTATTGGAATACACGCCCCTTCCTCTGCGTGAGGAACGGAAGGTTACAAGTCAGAGACAGCCACACTCAGCAGTGAAACAGGAGACCCTCCCTCACGTTGGACGGAATCCTGTCCTCATCACTTGCTTGATTGCATTTGGCAAATGTCATCTGTATGGCATAGCTGTTAGATCCTGTCTGAGGGACGCACCCCAAAATGTGCCCTCAAGGTTTATTGTAAGCCAGGAGATGAGACAGAGGAAGGTGGGGTGCAGAGAGGAGATGGTGGTAGCCGGCTGCTCCCGGGCCTCGGACTGGGTGGGCCTGGCCCCCTGCCTTCCGGGCAGCGGCTCTCAGAACCGAGGCCTGCCTCGTTCTCCCGCCGTGGCTCCCACTGTCCCCTACGCTCCCTGGGGTGCCCCGTCCCAGCCTGGCCCCTGAGGGCGTCCCTGGTTGCTCCGGTGGACCCTGCATTGATGTGATGTGGACTATGTCCTCAGTGGCAGGAAGCGCTGCAGAGGAAGAAAGGGCAGGAGGGCAGACTCCATGGGACCCCCAGGCTGGTGCGAAGTCCTGAGTGCCAGGCTAAGGAATCAATAAGAAATTAACTTCAACAGCCGAAACCAGTTCGGCTCAGTGGATAGAGCGTCGGCCTGCAGACTGAAGGGTCCCGGGTTCGATTCCGGTCAAGGGCATGTACCTTGGTTGCAGGCACATCCCCAATAGGGGGCGCGCAGGAGGCGGCTGATCGATGTCTCTCTCATCGATGTTTCTAACTCTCTATCCCTCTCCCTTCCTCTTTGTGAAAAATCAATAAAATATATATTTTTTTAATAAAAGAAATTACCATAAACAGTAGGAGAGGGTCACACCCTGTATAAATGGTGTAGCTAAGTAGAAGGCCCCTCCCCTCCCGGGTTGGATCCTGGCTCTCCAGTCGGTGGTCAGGAGGCACCTTCCATGCAGAATGGGCGCAGGCTTGGTTTCACGTGCGTGAGACTGGCAGGCATGGTATTGAGAGGTCGCGTGAGTCCCTTCCCCTGTCATCATTACCTCCCACGTGACAGAGTTCCCGCCCCTCCCAGGAGCTGGAGCTGCCGATGGACCCTCCAGCAGTGGACACAGCGAGGCGTCATTCCATCCCTCCCGAATGTCCGTGCGTGGTTGTCCCCACCAAGAGCTGTGATCTGCAAACGGTAGCTGGAGTACAGATGAAGCTGTGGATAGGAATAGAGGTTCCCTTTGCTGTGCGCTGTTTGACCAAATTAAATTCTCACCCCAGTAACAGAACTCCGTGATCGAGTGCTGTATTCTGCCCGGATGTGGGCCAGTCATACTGTAGAGTGGATCATAGATACAGGTCAACTGATGATTATCCCGTGCCTCCCTAACTAACTCCCTGGGAGATAAAATATATTTTGTAAAATACAAATTCTAGTGAGAGAAAATACACAAGAGTTTTGGAAAAGATAACATTCTTCACCAGAGCAAATGTTTTCCCAGGTTTGGAGGTGTAGCAACGAGTCTGCTCTCTGTTTTGCAAAGGTACATGCCATGTGAAATGCCACACGGGGTGACAGGTGAAGGTCACCCTCCGTATGCACGTAATTTCAGAGTTGGTCGCATGAACATCAGAGGAGGGCTCCCGAGGTTCAAGTTCACACAGCTGATAGGTCCCTCGTCGAGTTCTCCTCCTCTGCCACCAGGTCGTTGGTCTTTCCTCCCGCCCTCATCTGGCCTGAGGGTGGGACAGAGCTCCACATCCCTCACTTACCCGGGCTCCCTGCCATGTCCAGGGAGGGCAGCGACATTGTGGCCACAGTGGTGTATTGAAGGCTGCACAGACTGGTTACTGATTCGCCCTCGCAGTTAATATGCACCTTCTGTTTGTAATTCAGAGTATGTCATTTTCCCTCCGCGTGTAGAACTTTGCAGCGCTTTATAAAACTTCCATTTGCTGGAACTGCAGTCTTCTTAGGGAAAAATGATATTACTGGGCCAAGTTCAATCGTCTGCATTTATTTGATGCTACCAAGATACCAACCTCGCACTCGGAATCTAGTTATAAACATATAATTTTTGTGATTTTCTATGCTATTCAGCGGGAACGTTTGTTGTTAGATTTTCGCAACTCTGCGGCTGAAAATAAAACCAGTGCAATTGCATTGTGGACGAGACTTCAAGTGGTTATTTTCTTATTCAATTGACTACTTGGACTATTGTTATATCACTTCCAAATTATTATCTTTAAGATAAAAATGATTGCTCTCACTTTAAAAGCGAATAAATAAAAAAGATGAAGACTTTCTTTAGCTATTAATCAGTGAAGTCCACAATACCACTGATCAATGTAGTGAGATAGCAAAATGATCGTGCATAAACACAGGGCAAAGATTCTATAATGTTTCACAGCGCTTTTGAAAATACATGTTGCGATGACTGCAGATATGGAACAAGAAATATATGTTTATATGCAGTATATACAAGTAAATGTGAAAAAATTGGAATATAAAATATTCCTTATTAAATTATTCACATATATAATGTCATCTATCGGTAAATGTATGTAATATGATATATCAGCGAATCCTAAAATAATAATGAACATAAAATACGGCATAGGGAAAGGTAATTATAAATAGGCTGATAAACAGATTACACATATGTTTTTATGAAGTAGAAATCTAAAATTAGATTTTAATACAAAAAAATATACATACAAAAAAATGAAACGGAGCAGCAAGACAGAGTGTGGTTGGTGTGGATGCGGGGAGCGGGACACGGTGAGGGAGCAGGCGCGGTGGGGGAGCCTGTAATCCTGCACACGCATGTGCAGGGTCCTCGTCCACTGCTGCCCAGTGAGGTCAGTGCTGGTCGCCAGAGGCTAGTACCAACGTACAGGGACATCAATACGAAATGGGAGGGAGGTTTTGTAACTTTTCTAGCAGTTTGATACATTAATTTTGTGCCTGTGGAGCTTAATCACAAATAATTGGAATTTGTATTTTATGTGCCTTTCCATTTTACTTAATTTCCTGACATTTCTAAATTTAGTGCACAATTGACTAATTTTTTTTGGTGATTCTTTATCACAGATGGTTTGAGAAACACTGCCCTAACTAGTTCTACTTGTCCCTAGCTGATGCTGACATTTGAATTAAACTAGTCAAAGGAATTGTCTTTGGGGGTGTGAAAATTCTCATCTGTAAGATGCCTTGCAGTTTATAAGACCGCCTACAAGTTAGAAAATGCAGATCTATCGGAGAATGCTCATCCAGATCTTGTGAGGTCGGCAGGCAGGTGATGTAGGCGCTCCCGCCAGCTGCGGGTCTGCTGCCTCGGTCTGATGAGGACTGACCTCAGGGATTCACACGGGAGACCCGTTGACTCTGCTGACGGTCACGTGGTTCTTCATGTTGACCCGTTTCCTTCCTCCAGAGCAGCTAAGAGGCTGAGAAGTCAAGGGCCTGGGGTCCTCCCTTGCTTTTGGAAGAGACTCAGCATTCAGCCCCAGATACGTGAGCACCGGCAGGACAAAGTGTCCTCTACCCCCGGAGGAGGCTGGGACTCACTGACAAAATCCATGATCAGCTCTTCCAGGATAGTGCACCAATCACATATCCTGTCTCTGAGGATGGGAGACTCCAGAACTTTCTTTTCCTCCGTGTGGAAGCCCTGATGGAAACCTTCATACATCACTTGATTAACAACCACAGGAAGACGTTTGTGCAGGGAATCCTACACCACTTTCACTTCACCCCCTAGTTAGTCACCCCCACCCCCACCCCGGCACCTTGTTAAAAACCAGGAAAGAAAACAAGCCAATTGGGTAACGGAAAAATGACAGGCCACGAGTATGAAAGAACGAGTAGGCTAAGACACTCCAGGGATTTCGTTCCCATTCATCAGTGCTGACCGGAGTCCATGTTTGTAAATGACCAGTGCCCAGTGGACTGATTTTTAGCGGTTCTTGATCACCAATTGTTTGAACAACATTGCCTCCACTAATTCTACTTGTCCCTGGGTGATGCTGACACTTGAATTAAACTAGCCAAGGGAATTGTAATTTGGGGGAATAAAAATTCTTATCTGCAAGGTGCTTTCCAGTTTATGAGACCCTCTCCAGTTTAGAAAATACAGTGGTGCCTCGAGATACGAGTGCCCTAACATACGAGATTTTTGAGATACAAGCCGTCCAGCAAGCAATTTTTGCTTTGAAATACGAGCAACAGTTGAGATAGGAGTCATCGCGCGGATCGGCCGGCTGCACACGACCCACCCGTTTACCGAGACTCGAGCGTCTCATAGTTTCCCGCGCCTCAAGGTTACGGAACGAATTAAACTCATATCTCGAGGTACCACTGTACAGCTATGTTGGTGAATGCTCATCCACACCTTGTGAGGTTGAAAGAAGTCCTCAGCACCCAGATTAGATTATAAAAGGTCACCCTGTGGAGGCTGAGGAGGGCTCCGCTCCTGGATCCGCTGCTGCGGGAAAGACATGCAGTCCTGGGAAAATTGCTGCTTTTCCCCCAGAGAGCATTTTATGTTCCTGAAATAGAAATAATAGCATCAACCGCGTGGTCTAAAGGAGGTCATTCACGTAAGGCACTTATTATAATATACTTAACACCCAGTAAGAGTTATGGTAATATTAGCATGCTTGATGCCCTTATCATTACGTACTACTTCAGCCATTTGTCATTTCTAATACATGTTTTTGACATGTTTATATCTCGCAAATCATACCTCTTACAGTCCATTGCATGTCAGAGTTTAATTAGCAGCTTTTTTCCCCTCGTCGTGCAACATAAAATGACATATTATGTATTAGCTCTTCTTTTTTTATTGTTATTGTTTTTATTATCGGGAAACCACAGAATCCTTTCAGACTAAGAGGCCGTAGCTAGCATCTTTAAGCACTGGGGTACTATTTAGTACCTTCGGTGTGTGAAAGCTCAAAGCAACGAGTCTTTCCATTTCCAGCTCATGTTTCACGCGAGAACATCTACTAGAACTGGGAAGACAGGCTCCATTTCCTGACCAGGAATGAAGTCAGGTTTGACTTCCTCTTGCTGGCTGCAATGAGGAACACAGAATTCAGGACAGGGTTTCTGCCCGCCAGGATCACCTTTAAAAAGGCACGTGTCCATGTGTGACACACGCGCTCCAGTAGTTTTATAACAACCATGAGCACCGAGTGGAGATTTGTCCGGAATACCCGCCAAGGGAAATGGAACTGTGTGCTGGCATAAGCGACTTTGCAGACTTTCCACGAGGGCCCTGTGTATGCTCATTAGCAGCGGTTCTCAACCTGTGGGTCGAGACCCCTATGGGGGTCAAACAGCACTTTCACAGGGGTTGCCTAAGACCATTGGAAAACACAGATCCGATTCATAACAGCTGCAAAATGACAGTGATGAAGTAGCAACAAAAATAATTTCATGGGTGGGGGTCACCACCACATGAGGAGCTGTATTAAAGGGTCGCGGCCTTAGGAAGGTTGAGAACCGCTGCTCATTAGGATCAGGTGGTTTGGAAGCTGGAAGCGAGGGTGGGGCCAGCCCCTGCCTGCGGGTACGTGTGTGAGCGCGCAGGTCTGGGCAGCACACGCTGACCTGAGAGTGAGAGTCACAGGGACATCTGACATGGAACAGACGGACCCAGCGTAAACACGGGGAGCCCTGAGCCACTGAGCGGGGTGCAGGGGTCACCGGTGAGTGTGCAGGCCTCCCAGATGCCACAGGAGGAAGGACACGGGGTCTCCAGGCGGGTGGTCCTGTCTGACTGAAATAACATCCGGAGTCCACCACGGGCCGGGGTTCTGGTTTAAACTGGAGAAGGGCTTCGTGGTTAGTGAAAGCGTGGGAATTGCTGATTCTGACCTTCCTCTGGAACAGTGGCTGACGGTTCATGACTTTGAACCTTGGGCCCTGGGACAGGCTGAAGATGGAAAAGAGCAGAGGAAACAATACTGATTTACAGGCCCCGCCCCCTCCTCTGGCTCATTTTGTGGTGTTGATGGGGGTACCTGTACCCAGGGCAGTCAGAGGCACACCCTGAGGGGGCGTCTCTGTGAGTGACTGCGAGTCAAGGAAGGAGTCGCCCCAGACCGTCCCCCCAGGTGCCGACACGGGCTGCAGGGCAGGTGGGGAGCAGGGTGAGGAGCAGAACCCTGAGTTGCGTGGAGCTCGGTCCAGGAAGCAGCTCGTGGCACCGACCTGGCTACGTGTCAGACGTAGCACCAGCAGCATGAACACATGGCTTTTGAAACTGGGAAGCTGAGACCGTGGAAGAATCTAGCAAATGCTGGAGTTAAAACTCTTTAGTCGGGACTTCACAACACAGGGAGGCTCCTTAATGGGTGAGGGCGTGAGAGATTTTCACTGTCATTGGCTCACATCACGACCTGCATATTGCAATACATTCAAGAGCGCTCTCTCTCTCTCTCTCTCTCTCTCTCTCTCTCTCTCTCTCTCTCTCTCTCTC
>PVJN01003552.1:0-19981 GCA_004026805.1 Lasiurus borealis | reverse complement strand
CTCTCTCTCTCTCTCTCTCTCTCTCTCTCTCTCTCACACACACACACACACGCACACAGGCCAAGGAGATACATCCAAATGTTTTTAATACATTTTATTGATTTTTCACAGAGAGGAAGGGAGAGGGATAGAGAGTTAGAAACATCGATGAGAGAGAGAGACATCGATCAGCCGCCTCCTGTAAGCCCCCTACAAGGGATGTGCCCGCAACCAGGATACATACCCTTGACTGGAATCGAACCTGAGACCTTTCAGTCCGCAGGCCTACGCTCTCTCCACTGAGCCAAACCGGTTTCGATGCCAGGTTATTTTTGAGGGCGGGGTCACAGGTTTCCTCTCTCCTCCTTGTCAGTAGAATCTATAACCTCAATAGCAAACGTGTGTCACCTTTCAGCTCAAACTCTGCAAATCAAGATTTCGGAAGAGCTGTACCTACCCTTATGAGATTTTTTAAATCCCATTTTTTAAAAACGAAAAGCTGTATGGTACAGATAATCCCAACGTCTAAATTTCCGCTCAGATTTGCACACCGCCGGAGTCTGATAGCATTGAGCGCAGGCAGGGTGTTATACCTGCCTCGACCATTTGCAATTTTATTGCTGAGATAGATTCTTTATACTAAGCTGCAGGAAGCATGATTACCGCTGTATTTTATAAATAATGCTCTTATGCGTGGCATTGTTGAGCGCAAATGTAAGGACTTGGGAAATATTTTAGTTTGGACATTTTTTGTCCCTCTCAAGTGCTGCTTTCGGTGCTTTACAAAGATCTTAATTGCGTTTTAGTCCTCGCTAGACGCACACACAGGAGCCAATGAGAGTCTCTGTTATAATTACAGCGTGTGTGCCCAGTGTGCCTGCTGTAGCCACACCTTGGTTGAGAATACGCTGCAGGCTCATGCGTTAATTTAATAAGTGTACATGTAGTGAGCATCTACTCCGAGCAAACAGGAGTGACCTTTATTGGGAAATGCAATCCGGACTTAAATGCAGTCCAGCTCGCGAGGACAGTGAGAGGCAACACAGCATTCTAGTTAGGAGTGCCGACCTCAGGAGTCAGCCTGCCCGGTTTAAATACCAGGCCGTGTGCGAATTCGGGCACAGCGCATCGCCTCTCGCTGGCTCCATCTATCTCTAAAATGAGGGTAACTGGGCCCGCCTGGCACCCGGGTTGGTGAGAGCGCCATCCTGATACACCCAGGTCGAGGGTTCAGTCCTAGGTCAGGGCACAGACGAGAATCAGCCAATGGATGCATTCATGAGGGAGCCACAAAACAGTGTTTCTCTCTTCCTTCCGCTCTTTCTCTAAAACCAATCAGTAGAAAAACCTAAATAAAATGAAGGCCATAACTTCACACGATTGGGTTGTTTTGGAGAACAAATGAGATCTATTTATTATGTGTCTTGTATATTGTCAAAGCTGTATTTTGAGAGTTTTGTTTCCTTTAGAGACTTAACTTTTTGGTAAATTTCTGCACAGAACACCCTTATTACCCGGAAGAAAGATTGGTGGCCGGAGAAAGGAGTTGAGTCTTGACGTGTCGGTGCGGGAGGGGAATGTATTAGTCACTTAACCAAATCCCCTGCATGCACAGTGAGGTCCCAGGGCACACACGTGGCCAAAGAGTAAGTTTCCCAGGTGATGACTTCTCGTGTCAGGACTTCCTGCTCTGTCTTCTCCCAGGGATGACAGTGACATGTACAGTCATTCATTCCGCAAACCTCCGTGAACAGCACTCCCTTGGTACTGAGCATGATGCTAAGCGCAGATGATAGCAGGGCACACCCAGCCGGCCACCTATCCCTGGGGTCACTGGTCTGAGAGGGGAGAGCCTGTGGGCACAGCAGGGTATGCTTTGCATGTGCTCTGAGGTCTGTGCCAGCATCAGGGGGCTGCAGCAGAGTGGAGACACTGAGCCGTTCCGTCTGGGGAGTGGAGCAACTGGATGCACCAAGGTTGTGGTTTCAAACCCCGGTCAGGGCACCTGCAAGAAACAGCCAAGGAAGGCATCTTTTTTAAAATATATTTTATTGATTTTTCACAGAGAGGAAGGGAGAGGGATAGAGAGTTAGAAACACTGATGAGAGAGATCATCGATCAGCCACCTCCTGCACACCCCCTACTGGGGATGTGCCCACAACCAAGATACATGCCCGTGACCGGAATCGAACCTGGGACCTTTAAGTCCACAGACCGAACGCTTTATCCACTGATAAACCGATTTCGGCAAGGAATGCATCTTTAAGTGCAATGACAAGTCGATGTTTCTCTGGCTCTCCCTCCTGCCCTTCCACTCTCTCTAAAAAACAATGGGAAATATATCTTCAGGTCAGGATTAACGTAAATAAACAAACAAGTAGATAGATAAATTAATAATTCTTGGATATAGTTTGAGTATATACACATAATAGAGGTAAGTCAATTGTATACCTGCAGCCACCTAAATGCATTAAAAAGTGCAGTTAACGTGAGAGTTCCATGACAATATGAGAGTGGGGTCCACAATGAGCTTTAAGGGCACTGTTCGTTGGGACACATACAGTCCCCAGACTGGAAATGGTAACCTGTGCAAATACACTGAGGGGACAGATCATTATGCTCTCTGAACACATGATAATCTGGCCACTCAGTGTAGAGCCTATATAATAAAAGGCTAATATGCAAATTGTCCCTCCACCAGGAGTTCCACCAGCAGGCAGGCCAGCCAACCACCCAGGTCCCCTCTCCCTGGCCAGGCTGGCTGGGCCCCACCCATGCACGAATTCATGCACTGGGCCTCTAATAGATAGATAGATAGATAGATAGATAGATAGGTAGATAGATATAGATACACAAACACACACACACACACACACACACACACATAGACACACACACACACACACACACACACACATACACACACACACACTAGAGGCCCAGTGCACAACATTCATGCACTGGGGGCAGGACCCTCAGCCCATCCTGCACCCTCTCGCAGTGAGGACCTCTCAGGGGATGTCAGACATCCCTCTCACAGTCCAGGCCTCTCGCAGCCGTGAGCCCAGCTTCTATCTGAGCAGCGTTCCCCCTGTGGGAGCACACTGACCCCCAGGGGCCAGCTCCTGCGTTGAGTGTCTGCCCCCTGGTGGTCTGTGCACATCATAGCGATGGTGGTTCTGCCATTCAGTCAATTTGCATATTAGCCTTTTATTATATAGAATACTGAGTGGCCAGATGATTATGCGGTCAGAGATCATCATAATCTGGCCACTCAGTGTATGTAACTGCTTAGAGGTACAAAGAGAACGAGAAATGTATTCAGAATGTTTAATACTTCCTGTCAGTCCCTGAGAGATGTGAGAAACAAAATGGATAGAATTAATGTATGTCTATGTGCAGTATGCATGGCGCATAGACACTAAAACACCAGCCACAGATACAGAAAGCAGAAAGAGCCGTAAACCTTTAAGCATTTAACCTAGGATTTAAGTACTGAGAACACACACTCAACTACTTAAAGAGAAAGAGCCAGAATTGCACATTTAATTGAAAAACGTTTCTATAATCTTGGATCCGGCAGGTAAACCGAAGCGGGCCTGAGTACTACATTAACAGGCGATGGTATATGTATAGCTGCATTCCAAACCCTAAATCCTTTATAAGCACTGTTCCTGCTTTTCAAGAGCCAACAGGGCATTTAAAATGATTGCCCGTATATCAAGCCGTGACGAAAACACCCATAAATCTCTAACGTAGAAATAAATCCAGCCCCATTCACTGCAATTTACTACTATACAACCACACACTAATAACAAAAGTTCTATCTTCGCTTGATTTATTTTAAGATATGCACCTTCCATGCAGTCTTCAAAGTAAGGAACTCGCGCCTGCATCTGTGTGATAGTGCCCACAACACACCCGTGGATTCTGAAAATATACCCAAGAAACAAATGGACTCAGTTCAAAAAGGGAAAAGGAGGCTTTCATTACTAGTAAAATTGTACCGCTTGTTTTTGCTCTAAGATATCTCTGCTTTATCCAAAATTGATTCTATTTTTTTTTCCTTTTTCAATCTTTTTTCTTTATTGATGAAGGTACAGTATTACATATGTGTCCTTATCTCCCCATTGTCTCCCCCACCTCCCCCACTCATGCACTCACCCCCCTGGTGTCTATGTCCATTGGTTAGGCCATATGCATGCATGCAGTCCTTTGGTTGATCTCTCTCCCTTACCCCACCCTCCTCTGCCTTCCCTCTGAGGTTTGATGGTCTGATCAATGCTTCTCTGTCTCTGGATCTGTTTTTGTTCATCAGTTTATGTTGTTCATTATATTCCACAAATGAGTGAGATATGTGATATTTATCTTTCTCTGCCTGCCTTATTTTGCTTAGCATAATGCTATCCAGCTCCATCCATGCTGTTGCAAATGGTGGGAATTCCTTCTTTTTTAGTGCAGCGTAGTATTCCATTGTGTAGCTGTCCCACAGTTTCTGATCCACTCATCTGCTGATGGGCACTTAGGCTGTTTCCAACTCTTAGCTATGGTGAATTGTGCTGCTTTTTTAAAAAAATATATTTTATTGATTTTTTACAGAGAGGAAGGGAGAGGGATAGAGAATTAGAAACATTGATGAGAGAGAGAGATCGTTCAGCTGCCTCGTGCACACTCCCTACTGGGGATGTGCCCTCAACCAACATACATGCCCTTGACTGGATTCAAATCTGGGACATGTCAGTTAGCAGGCCGACGCTCTATCGACTGAGCCCAACCGGTTTCGGCAGGGCGCTGCTATTTTTAATATTTATGTATTTGTAACAGGTAAATAAGTGAGGGAACCTAATAAGGGTGATTAGACTACCTTATTCTGATGAATCATCTATCCACTTTAGACTCAAATATTTTAAAGACATTGAAAATTATTAGTACTCAATGTTTAAGTCTCTAAGATAGGAAATTCATTTATTTCAAGGACCTAAAAGTTTTATTTACATCAGAATTTTAGTTCCAAAGTTTGATAGGTCTAGGGAAGGGGATTATGTGATAATCGTTTATGACCCACCAAAGCTATGGTAGCCTGAGAGTAATGAAGAGGGCCCTTTTACATGTCTTTATTACCGGCAGTTCTCAGTTAGAAACACACACACACACACACACACACACACACACACCAATCTGCAAACACCACTTAGACCGTGTTTATTTATTGTGCATTTTTCACATTTGGGTCATAATAAAATCTGGTATGAGCCTGGCTCCCAGGAAACCCTGGGGCCTGAGAATTGAAAAGAACTGTGGGGACCAATGGCGGGAAACTGGGGCGCATTGTAGAACGTTCCTGTTTCAAACTGGGTGGTTTTGAGCCCTCTGCAAAGCCAGGCCCACTTCCCGCTGCCCTGCAGGGACCTTCCCCGGGCACATTCCTGGCCCCTGGGCGTTTACCTTCCTGACAGAGAGCAAGAACGATATTTATAAATTCCTGGTTTGTGTCCAAGGTTATGGTGCTCTTTTCTCCATGAGTCGTGCTGCTAATTGTGATGATGCCGGCAAACGCAGGCCCGGCCTCTTCCCTCTGTTCCCGCCGCCTTCTCCCTCTGCGTGGCAGACATCAATTACGTCTGCCCCATTGTCAATTACAGTCACGGCTTGCTGCTCTTCAAGTTCAAAGATCTCATTGTTATCAATTTGCAGTTCCAATTACCTGGCTGCATCCTTGCCTGAAGGTACCTCCGCTCCCCAGAAGCCGGGGAATTGACAGGAAGGGGATATTACAGGAGTTGGCTTAATATAAATATGAAAGGCGGGGGGTGGCTGCAGATCCTGCTGCTGTGGGGTTCTCCCCCGTCATTGAGTACAGGCCACCCCATCCATTCTCGCTGTCCCCAAACCATTGAGCTGCTCATCCAGAGAAGACCCCGGTCGGTTTTGTACAGCTGCTAAGCCCCTTTCTGAGGGAAGCCGCCCATGGTGGCTGGCACGTCTTTATGCGGGCTGCGCGCCTCGGTGTCTCCGTTCTCTCTGTTCTCCGAAAGGTCAGGTTCTTCTCGCCCTGGGCCCTCAGTTATGTGTTCTCTCCAGGACTGTTACTCTCCTGCTAGAGCTCTCAGCTCAAGGGGTCTCTGTCTGTGAGAACTTCCTCAAATGGAGCGTCTCTTTCCACCCCACCTCTCACCCTGTACTCCATCGCCCTCTTGTTTTCCTCCCAGAGGTGTGGAACTCGTTAGTCAGAGTGGCGAGCCAAAACCGGTGTGGCTCAGTGGATAGAGTGACGGCCTGTGGACTGAGAGGTCCCAGGTTTGATTCCGATCAAGGGCATGTGCCTTGGTGGTGGGCACATCCACAGTGGGGGGTGTGCAGGAGGTGGCTTATCGATGTTTCTCTCTCATCGATGTTTCTAACTCGCTATCCCTCTCCCTTCCTCTCTGTAAAAAATCAGTAAAATATATTTTTTAAAAAAAAGTGTTGAGACATGGCACGGACTCAGAATGTATCAGAATTTATTTTTCTGATGGTTTTCTGTCCCCACCACCCCCTCCTCACCTTCGCGCCGTGAAAGCAGGGACCCTGTGTGTCTTTACTTTGCTGTCTGTTGCTTACGCCATTGAGTATAGTCAGGATATAGTAGATGCTCAATAAACACTTGGATTGAAGAAATGAAAACCAGAAGGACAGTGTGTCTGCTTCATAGTGTTGCTGCATTTTATTCACTTTTTAAACTTATTAGTGCAATATCTGGTACATGATAAGGACTTTGAGAAATCTCAGCATGCCTCATACAAACACACTGCGAACATTTAGGAGAATATCTATATCTATATCTATCTATATATATCTATATATCTATATATATATAGATAGATAGATAGATAGATAGATAGATATAGATATAGATATATATTTTGATTAGGAGAATACATACATGAGGTTTCTGGAGCAATAACCAACTTACTGTTGCAATGCCTCTGATAGAACTCCTTTCCTGCCAATTCCTGGTAGGAAATTTAAGAATCAAAACTATCTAGATCAATGGTTCTCAACCTGTGGGTCGCGACCCCTTTGGGGGTCAAATGACCCTTTCACAGGGGTCGCCTAAGACCATCGGAAAATGCACATATTTACATCACGATGCATAACAGTAGCAACATTTCATGGTTGGGGTCACCACCACATGAGGAACTGTATGCAAGGGTCGTGGCCTTAGGAAGGTTGAGAACCACTGATCTAGATCCTTAAAAATGGTTTCAGGTTCTTACCCACTGAATACAAAGTGGAGATGGAGAGAAACACCTTATGTTCTTTGTGGTTTCGGACAGGCGTGTCCGTCTCAGGGAGGTGTGAGGACACCTGGGCACGGTCTCCCTGATGATTGCGTGTGTTTGTGTGTGCGTGTGCACACTCGTGAATGCGTGTGTAAGCCACAGAGACACTCTTCAAATGTTAAGCCTGATATTAAAATCATTAAATTAGCCTGGTTCTAATTGAGCTAGAAGAAGAGGGTCCTCAGCCTGTCACTGCATACGCCTCCTGTCCCCAGAGCACAGGTCACAAATCACTGAATTAATTGAAAGCTTTCATTCTGCAGAAAAAGAACCCGAGGCCTGGAAAGGCTATGGCTTGCCAAGGTCATACATGAGGAGCAACTAGATCAGGGTTGTTCCCAGGATACCCAAACCCACGCGGGGGCTCTTCCCGACGTAACCAGGAATGAGCCTTGTATGTGTGTGTGGAAGTAACGTGTTTATTCATGCATTCAACAGCGATGACTGCTCACTGTGTGGCAGGCACCCAGCGTGATCCAGAGAGAGGGAAGAACCGGTAGCCATCATTTTCCCTCTCAAGGTGCTTTCACTCTTCTGGGGAGTGAGTCACTAAAAAAAAAAATAAATAAATAAATTCACACATAAAATAATTTAATTACATTCATGAGAAGGGAAGCGGCGGGAGATCCAAGGTCAATGGCAGCCTGGAGTCAGTCTCTGAATCCGCCTCCCTCACCGGACCGTTACACAGCACAATGACCGGGGCTGGTCCGGGGGACCCCAGGTGGGCCTGGCGCAGCAGATCCAGAAGCCTCTTGTTTGTAGTGAGGGGGGAATACCGGGGAGTTAACCCCCCAAAAATCAAGCCCATGTTTCGGTTTCGTTGGAAAGCCCAGTGCGGGTCTCTGCTTGCAGGGGTTGTGACTGCCCAGGACAGAAACCCTATTGCTAGCTCCAGGGTCCCCAGGGGTGACCCTGAGGTGAGCGTTCTAAGTCCTTCAGCATCCCCTGCCATTCTTAGGCACAGAGGGGGGCGATTCTGGGGACCCGAGGGCCTTGGTGAAGGGCCCAGAGCCCACTGTCCTAGCAACAGCACAACCGCTGCTGCTCCCTGCTCCTGTCCCCTGGGGGAGAGGGATTCCATGCTGCCACCAGGTCTGCAGTGCGGGGGAGGGGCCTTTGCAGACTCCAAGTGTACGTACTTGACGTTTCCTTGACCTGTTACCCTCACTGCCCCCCCCACCTCCTACGAAGACAGCGGAGGGAAATTGAGGTGCAGTCCCCCATCTCTGGGTCCTACCACTAACCAACAGTCACCCTGTTGACGGAAACTTGTCCAAGCCCGCAGCAGTTTTTATAAAAATTCACTTGAGCCGAAACGATGACTCTCCCGGAAACAAGATCTCAACAGACTGAGAAAAGATGCTGCTCGGAATGACTGACAGCTTGCAGTTTCTTTTATGCATTAGAATTAGGGGGGGATTTAAGAAGGGGTGAGGGAGGCTGGAGAAGCAAGGTGAGGTGAGAGGACAGGAGAGTTACGAGGCTAGGAGCTCCGGGAGGTGTTTTGGCTGCAGGGGGTGACAGGGACGTTTCAAAGGTGCATTCACCTAGATGCACAGGCACAATGGACGGGGCTGGCTTCCGGCAAAGATAAACCTTTAGTTAAAAGTCATGTGCTGGGGCCTGACTACCCCCAGGACCTGCACAGGGAGGCATTCATGATCAGACGGCCCTGAGAGGCCATTTCCACCGAAGCCCTTTAAAAACATCGCTGTTGGCTTGATTGGGGTGACATTGGTGCGTAAGAGTCCCAGGTGGCAGGTATCCGGTTCCATCATACACCATCTGTGGTAGTGTATTGTGTGCTCACCACCCACTGTCCGCTCCCCTTCCATCCCCGTGTACCCACACCGGTACCCTCTTCCACCTCCCCTCCCCCCTTTCCCTCTGTTATCTCCACACAGGTGTCTGTGCCTGTGAGTTTTGTTTGGTGGTAGTTATGGTTTTTTTTTTGTTTTATTTTGTTTTGCCTAATGCCAGCTCCTCAAGCCCCCACCCCTTTTTTGTCCACAACTTCATATGGAATTCCCTCCATCCAACTCCGGGAATATACATCATCGAATGGGAGTGAGAATTTGGAGGGAGGTTCTTACCATGATAATTTATTGATTCAGAAATTTTTCCTTATCCCTTCTCTTCTCTCTGAGTCAAGAGAAATTTAAAAACCATTGAATTAAGAAGCATTAAAGCCCAGCCAGTGTGGCTCAGTAGTTAAGCCTCAACCCATGAACCAGGAGGTCATGGTTCCATTCCCCGTCAATGCACAAGCCCAGGCTGCAGGCTGGATCCCCAGTGAGGGGCGTGCAGGAGGCAGCCGATCCATGATTCTCTCTCATCATGGATGTCCATCTCTCTCCCCTCCCTTCTTCTCTGAAATCAATAAAAATATATTTAAGGGGGAGAGGGGATTTAAGTAGCCTCCAGCACATCCCCCGTAAGCGTGACACACATCTCAGACAGCTTTACTTGTCATCTACAGGGCCAACGTCTCCAGGTGGAGGGGGCAGCAGTCTATTTCACATCCCTATCCCTTCCACAGGAAGTGGTTGGAAAAAAAAATGAATGAATGAGCGAGTGAATGACTCGCTTTGGAGTGTGCACAGAGCGAGCCTGTTCCGGCTGACCTGGCTACGCGGTGCTCTCTTGACATTCTGTTTCAGGGCGAGCTCTGCTCCCCCATTCATCAGCCTTCAGCAGAAAATGACCGGCTTCGGGGCTGCTCGTGGGGGCACTTGAGGGGACCTATTACAAGCTGCCGCGTCCTTGTTGCCGTTGATGTAGTGAGAGCTAATTCCCAGCTGAGACCGGTTTGGCTCAGTGGATAGGGCATCGGCCTGCGGACTGAAAGGTGCCAGGTTCGATCCCGGTCAAGAGCATGTATGTTCCTTGGTTGCGGGCACATCCCCAGTGGGGAGCGTGCAAGAGGCAGCTGATCAATGTCTCTCTCTCATCGATGTTTCTAGCTCTCTATCCCTCTCCCTTCATCTCTGCAAAAAAAAATCAATAAAATATACTTAAAAAAAAAAAAAAAAAGAGCGAATTCCCAAACTGTTCCCCAGCCAACCTGGGAAGTATATGATAATTACTCAAGTGACATCCAGCCACGTGGCGTTATTTCAACAGGACAAAATGGGGCACTGGGAGGGGACACATGCAGTCTGAACAGGGCGTGCTCCTGATTGTGGGGTGATGCCTTGGCGTCCCCCGGCCGGAGGCAGGAAGCGGTTCTCAGGACAAGCTCTGTTTAATATTTTGCCGATTCTCCCGCCATCCTCGCTGCGGATCTGAATGGCAGTGTAATCACGCACGCTGAGCCGCCATCAGATGGAAGGAAAGGGTAATCCCAGCCCGGGGCCCGGCGCCGAGCCTCGGCAGATAAAGCAAATGAGTTCCTGTCCATCCCCGGAAGAACACTCAGGACACAAGACAATGACGCATTTCACTTTATTTCTGTGTTTTGTCAGCAAGTGGAAGGCTTTTCAGTGACAAACGCCGGCTGGGGCTCACTCTCTGAGTCCGTCTCCCTCTGATTCATAAAGGAGAAATGATCTTCTCTTCTGCTCCTAACGGCTTTCCGGCACGATGCTCTCCTTTAACATCCTCCCTGTGGCTGCTGGCGAGTGTGCCCTCCCCGGGGCACCTGAGTGACACAGCCTTCCTTCTTCCTGTGACACGGAGAATGGCTCCGATTATGGCTCTCTGCCTTTCCAAAGGGCCCTTCCGGAGCGTGTTTGGAGCGGCAGGAAATGCTCAGTGGCATTGCCCGTGGGTTTCACAACCCTGTTCCACAGTTCAGGTGACTAGTGACAGGACAGATGTCCATGGCCAGTAGGTAAGGGTGGACGCCTGGAAGGCAGAGATGATGTCCCTCAGCCCCAGCTCAGGAGCAGAAGATGGTACCCTCAGCTCAGGGGATGGAGATGTACCCACAGCTCAGGGGATGCAGATAGTATCCTCAGCTCAGGGGATGCAGATGTACCCTCAGCTCAGGGGATGGAGATGTACCCTCAGCTCAGGGGATGGAGATGTACCCTCAGCTCAGGGGATGCAGATGTACCCTCAGCTCAGGGAGATGGAGATGTACCCTCAGCTCAGGGAGATGGAGATGTACCCTCAGCTCAGGGGATGCAGATAGTACCCTCAGCTCAGGGGATGCAGATAGTGCCCTCAGCTCAGGGGATGGAGATGTACCCTCAGCTCAGGGGATGCAGATGGTACCCACAGCTCAGGGGATGCAGATAGTGCCCTCAGCTCAGGGGGTGGAGATGGTACCCACAGCTCAGGGGATGCAGATGTACCCTCAGCTCAGGGGATGGAGGTGTACCCTCAGCTCAGGGGATGGAGATGGTACCCTCAGCTCAGGGGATGCAGATGGTACCCTCAGCTCAGGGGATGCAGATAGTACCCTCAGCTTAGGAGCAGCTAGCATTTGGGTAACAGACGGATTTGTTATGCATTTTCTCCAGTCACGTGGCGAAAGCTCAGACATTTATGAGAAGCCAGTGTAAATGATGCTGAACTGTGCAGACTCTCAAACCAGAACCACCTTATTAAAGTAACCGCCTTCCTATTTGAGAGCTGCTGAATGGACAAGATTCCTTTAGAGTTTATAGTTGTTGATTAAAATCAAAACGATCGTCCGGCCTTGGGGACAGATTTAACGATTAAGGAGAAAAGGCTCTGAATGGTGTGGCTCAGCAGTTAGCGTGTCACCAAAAGTTCATGGGGCCGTTTCCCAGTCAAGGGCATGTACGTGGGTTGCAGGGTCCATCCTTGGCCCCGGTCTGGATGCCTGCAGAAGGCAACCAACTGATGTGTCTCTCTCACATCAACGTCTCTCTCTCGATCTCCCTCCCTCCCTGCCCTTCCACTCGCTCTAGAAATCAGTGGGGAAAATACCTCGGATGAGGATGAACAGAAACGAAAAGATTAAGGAGAAAAGGGTAAGAAGTCATTGGCCAGCCTGAGCGTGTTCCTCTGGGATGGATTCTAGTTTTCACCGGTGCTTCCCCTGCCTGCCTCCCTGGGCGCTCCGTGAGGACAGCGGCAGCTGCGGTCCTCTCGGACCCACGAGCACGTGGCCACTGTCTGGCGCTTTTCATTAATTACCTCCCGTCTTACCTCCTGCCAGAGAACGGCGCTGGGAAACTGGAGCAAACCGCTCCCAGAGCGCATCTCAGCACGGGGGCCGCCGAGGGGCAGATCCTGACTGCATCTCCAAACGGCCAGGCGGTGGGCAGCAAAGATACTGTACCCCCTGTTCTGATCAGCCGTGGGGGTACCTGCAGAGCCTCCCCAGGGAGCCAGGGAACTGTCTCTACACCGGCCCCCTCCTCCTGGCACAGCTCCACCTAAAGGAGGATTCAGAGGCCCCGGGGTGCAGGAGAGGGAGAATTTTAAAGGGGGTCTTCCTGCCGAGACGGGTGTGGCTCAGTGGATAGAGCGTCGGCTTGCAGACTGAAGGGTCCCAGGTTCAATTGCGGTCACATCTCCACTGTGGGGCATGTAAGAGGGAGCTGATCGATGTCTCTCTCTCATTGATGTTTCTGACTTTCTATCTGTCTCCCTTTCTCTCTGTAAACAAATCAATAAAATATATTAAAATAATAATAATAATAATAATAATAAAATTTAAAAAAAAAATAAAGGGGGTCTTCCATGACCTTCTTGCTCCAGCCCCCCTTCCTGTCCCAGTTAGAGTCAGGGCCACTGAACTGCCTGCAAACCGTACATTAAATTCAATTCTGTCCCCTGAGCACCCGAGAGGCCCTCAGGTCCCAGTTAGTGTTTACCCCACGGCTGCCAGGCACTGCTTTTCTCACATCAATGTGTCTCTCTCTCTCTCTCTCTCTCTCTCTCTCTCTCTCTCTCTCTCTCAATCTCCCTCTCTCCTTCCCTGCCCTTCCACTCTCTCTAGAAATCAATGGGAAAATACCTTGGATGAGGATGAACAGAAACGAAAAGATTAAGGAGAAAAGGATAAGAAGTCATTGGCCTGCAGAAACCAGTTTGGCTCAGTGGATAGAGCATAAGCCTGGGGACTGAAAAGTCCCAGGTTTGATTCCGGTCAAGGGCATGTACATTGGTTGCAGGCACATCCCCAGTGTGGGCTGTGCAGGAGGCAGTTGATCAATGTCTCTCTCTCACTGATGTTTCTGGCTTTCTATCCCTTTCCCTTCCTCTCTGTGAAAAATCAATAAAAATATATTTTTAAGAAGTCATTGGCCAGCCTGAGCATATTCCTCTGGCATGGATTCTGGTTCTCACCGGTGATGGCACCCACAGCTGGGGATAAAAGCAGACGGAGGAATGTTCCAGAGGACAGGCATGGTGAGGGCACAGGTCCCAGCCAGGGCCGGGGTCACGGTGAGGGGCGGCGGCTGCTCTGAGGAGCTGCTGTGAGAGGGCTGGACGCAGCCTGGGCACCCGGCTGGGGGGCCTGGACAGGAAGGAGAAAGCAAGTGTTTGGGGGTGAGGGTGACCCGGGGGAAGGGAGGGCCTGCGAGCCCCCTCGGGCACGATGTTATTAGGAACTACAGTAGCTGTCCGTCTTTCTTCCGTTCCTGTACCGGCATCTATTTTGCTTCTTCCTCCTGATTTCTGGAATTCAATATTAGCCAATGATGTGGAAATATTTATAGTCATCTCGAATATGAGCATTAACCCATCACCTCCCCATTTCTCAAACTGTTTACAATATAAAAAGCAAAATGAATAGGATTAGATTCTTGTTGATCTAATTTAGTTGTACCGCAGATAGGTTGCTTCATATATTTACCTCCTCTATGCTGTATTGCGATGAATAATTTTTCTAGAATGAGAATGCAAATGAAAAAAAAAAAAAAGAAAAATAAGCATCACTGGGCATCTCAAACCGCCTAAACCAGTTCTGTACCTTCCGGCCCTGCTGGGGCCGAGGAGGCCAGCCATGTGCCTCTCTTCTGCCCGTCCTGGAGGCCAGGGCCCAGTCCCTCAGCACGAGCGGTTCCCGAGTCTCCGCGAGAGCCGGTCCCTGTGGAGCAGGCAGAAATGCCAGAGGACTGAGTCCCCTGAGCACCACCGACCGGGGACAGATGGGAAGTTGTGGGTACACAGCCGCTTCCCTGCCCAACCGTGGGGCAGGCCTGAGCTCCCCCAGGGTGCCTGGGTTGGCGTCACCACCTTGGCCTAGCCGTCCCCCTCCCTGCCCCCTCCTCCTACTCCCTCCCAGCCCCCTGTGGAATCCCCTCCACACGAACTGTCGCATCCACATCCCAGGTCAGGCCTGCTCTGGGAGAACCCGGATGTGGACACAGGTTGTGCACTGTTTCTGTGCTTCCCCCCGGAAACGGGACCTCCCTGAGCTGACAGAGGCTCCTCTGCCCGCATTCATTCCCGCCTGAACATCAGCATTCTGCCAAACCAGCCTGAGAGCCTGCACTGTGATTTACTCAGCGACTTTCTGACTCAGTTTCGATGATTCACTTCGATTTAGCCTCCACTGTGGTAAAATTAATGCAGGAAATCACATTAGAATGTGATAGCAATATATGTTTTCTAATACATATTTAAAATGACATTTTGCTCGTGTATCCTCTAAAATGAGATGCTCCAGACCAAGCTTTGTAAAACACCGGTCTGCAGTATAGATTTTTTTTTAAATGTGCATGACCCATGACACAGAGGGAATTGGCAAGTTGCGGTTAGTGGAGTTGTAGGCTTAGCACTTCTTTGGGGTGTTAGAGAATCCCACATTTCTTATTGGATTTTGTCCTGATTGAAAGGTTTTATTTTGACTTATGAGCTCATATAAACATGAACCTTATCTAGCATTTTTTTAAATATTAGCATGCAGGACAATGGCCCCGAAAGGGAGAGATAAATGGGATGATAATAGCAGTGACTGCCACTTATTTGATGTCTATGGAATTTTCTTAACGATCTGTAAGCTACAGAAAGAAAGAATGCAGATATTTGGGGTTCATAGTCAAAGGAGAAAAATATCCTGTTGTCTAGCAAAAGGCATTTTGTTGTACTGAAGGGAGTATCTTGTGTTGGAGAAGACATTGGTCCTCAGCTCAGGACCGGAAGCTCATAAAAAGCACTTTTCAAAATAGCATTTGGCCCTGGCCAGTTGGCTAAGTTGGTGAGAGCATCTTCCGGATACACCAAGGTTGCAGGTTCAGTCCTTGGTCAGGCACTTACAAGCAGCACCAATAGATGCATGAACAACAAATCTCTCTCTCATCAATAGATCATTTTTAAAATATAATTTATGTCTTTTTTCCTAAAGAAACTCTCCAAACTTCTTTTTAAGTGGCAGAATTTGTTTCTCGGGTATTTAATTGTCCTTACTAATCTGTGAGCCACGCTTGCTCATCAGCTCATCACCAACAAATGTAGTTCCTGAAACAGTCTATGGCTCTGTTCCTGGAGGTGTGTGTGTGTGTGTGTGACAGAGAGAAAGAGGAAAGGAGGGAGGGAGGGGGAGAGAGAAAGAAGAAAGGAGGGAGGGAGAGGGAGGGGAAAGGTGGCTTACAAAGTGGTCAGACAGCACCAGGGAAGCCAGTGTGGACAGGGCCCCAGGCCTGTGTGCAGACAGGGTATGAAATTGTACAGATGAGGAGCATCTCGGGTTGATTAAATGGAACTGAAACACATTTTCTGTTTCATATTGAAAGAGGCTTAACATTAAAAAACTAATCTTTTCTGAGATAAAGTTCATTAACACAATGATTATTCATTTGGCTTTTATAATGATGTTGAGGCCCCATCACCAGAACACTGCTTCCTGTGCGCGGTGGGAAGCAGCGAGGAACGTGAAGGACGAGTCTGGTGTGACGGGGAAGGATGGACGGGTATTCTCGCCACGCCTCGTCCCAGAATGAAATGCTCAGCGGGCTGAGTCTCTGGTCGGGCAGTAAGAATTCTGACCGGTTTGGCTCAGTGGATAGAGCGTCGGCCTCCGGACTGAAAGGTCCCAGGTTCAATTCCAGTTGGGGGCATGTAGCTTGCTTGTGGGCACATCTCCAGTGTGGAGCGTGCAGGAGGCGGCTGATCGATGTCTCTCTCTCATCAATGTTTCTGATTTTCTATCCCTCTCCCTTCTTCTCTGTAGAAAATCAAGAAAATATATTTTTTTAAAAAAAGAATTCTGACCCTCAGTGAACACAGAGCAAACGTGGGGAGTCACCCTGAAGGCTCAGCCTCGCCTCAGGTCTTCTCTTGGGGTTACACACACATTTCCCCAGGGTGATGTTCTCATTACAAACCAAAATGTGAGGTTGTTTAATCTTGGTACTTGCAGATCCTGCGGCACCAAGTTTAATATCTCATTTGGCGGTTTAGCTCCGTAAAGAATGACACGAAGAAGATGAGACCGAATTATAAATCTTTCAAACGACATCCTCAACCCACAGTGCGTCACTGACTCCAAAGCCTGGTGTCTTCGCGTTGGAATCAAAATGAAAATATAATCATAGACTGCCATCAAGTAAGACAACTGTTAATTTTTCTAATTCAGTAAAGATACTTTTGAGTGTAGGAAATGATAAACTCCCCGTAGGGTGTTAAATTATCAACAAGGCGTTAAGATGCATAATTACCCACTAATGCGTGGCGCACGGTGTAGTAACAGTCCGGGCTCTGAATTGCCAACAATGGAAACCGACTTTGGATGATCTAAGCAGAACATGAATGCATCAGAATAACGTTAGCAAGTTCACAAACTTCAGACCCAGGCAGGAGCAAGAAACGCTGGTGAAGTAAGGGTCATCATGCGATGGAACTCATTATTTTCTTTTTATTTTTTATACATTTTATTGATTTTTTACAGAGAGGAAGGGAGAGGGATAGAGCGTTAGGAACATCGATGAGAGAGAAACATCTATCAGCTGCCTCCTGTACACCCCGATTGGGGATGTGCCCACAACCAAGGTACATGCCCTTGACCGGAATTGAACCTGGGACCTTTCAGTGCACAGGCCGACATTCCATCCACTGAGCCAAACCAGTTTTGGCGCGATGGAACTATTTAAATGAGGAAGTGTTTTCACTGGATACTGACTTCCCAGCTGACTCTTTACATCCACTGAGAGGCCCCTGGAAGTGTGACATGACTGCCCAGGAGAGTGCCATTGGCCATCAGAATAGGTTCTCTGCTGCCTTTGCTTTTTCAGTTCAAAGATGATAAGTCCAATTTTTGAACAGGTGTGTCTACATGGCTGGACTCTGCAATATGTTGAGGTTCTTGCAACAGAGAGACCATGACCTCTGGCTTTGCCAAGATGCCCATGATAGTGAACTTCCCCGAGATACACAGTTAATTCAGGTCTTAGTCAAAATATGACGTCTTCATTACCCACCATCAGTTAAGTCTGATGAAATTCCACATCCATAACAAGCACACTCTTATAGCCGTGTCTGCTAGGTGGAATGTCTGTGAGGAATTTCAGGAAGTAGATGGCTTCTGTGGTAATTACATAAAAGAACATGCCACAGAAGCCAATGCCTGCTGATACCAAAGACGTAAACACACACACACACACACACACACACACACACACACACAAATATACACACAGGCACATGGATAGCAGGACAAGAAACAAAGAGCAGTGACTCTACCGAATAACCAGTAGATAATGAACAAAATAGCTACATTAAGTCCCTATCTATCAATAATTACTTTAAGTGTAAACATATTAAATTCTCCCCAATTAAAAGCTATGGAATGGATGGATGGATTTTTTTTTTAAATCCAACAATATGCTGCCTATAGGAAACTCACTTTAGCCTTAAAGACACACATAGACTGAGAGTGAAGGGACAGAAAAGACGTCTCAAACCAAGAGTGACCAAGAGAGCAGGGACAGATACACTTGTATCAGATAAAATAGACTTTAAACTAAAAATAGTAAAAAGCAATAAAGATGGCCATTCTGTAAGTATAAAGGGGTCCATGCAGCACAGACATATCACAGTTGCAAATATTTATGTGCCCAGCATTGGAACACCTAAATATATAAAGCCCAAACTACCTGGTCTGGGAGGGAAACCAAGATGGCAGCATAGGTAAACACATAAACTGCTGCCTCGCACAACAATTTCAAAACTAAAACTAGATGAAACTGGTTTGGCTCAGTGGATAGAGCGTCGGCCTACAGACTGAAAGGTCCCAGGTTCAATTCCGGTCAAGGACATGTACCTTGGTTGTGGACATATCTCCAGTAATGGGCGAGCAGGAGGCAGCTGATTGATGTCTCTCTCTCATCAATGTTTCTAACTCTCTATCCCTCTCCCTTCCTCTCTGTAAAAAATCAATAAAATATATTTTAAAAATAAAAATAAAGAGACCTCGCACTGCCCGAACAGCTCCGGCTGCGCTGCGGCCCATCAGTGAACTAGTTTGTGATGACAACTACTAATGTACCATAGACGGATAATACATTTCCTTTTTATTTTTGTGTTCAACAAATGTGTACCGTATTCTTCTTCATGGAAAAATAAGACCTCCCCTGGAAATAAGACCTAGCACATCTTTGGGAGCAAAAGTTAATAGAAGACACTGTCTTATTTTCGGGGAAACAGGGTACCACTCACCAAGCCTGCCTCAGGAGGAAAAGTCTGAGTGGATCATTCCTAGGCAGGATATTGAGTCAGCCATGCAAACCTGCCTGTGAGCGGGGACTGGGGACCAGCCGCTTCTCTGGTTTGAGGCGGAATGAACACCAGGCCTCCCCAGCCTCTCTCAGCAAACGGCAGAGGATGGAACACTTCCAAGCTCCCTTTCTGCCATGTTCATCAGGCCAGCACGAGGAGGACAATGCAAACCGCCGCCACAATGAGAGGACGGCCCTCGTCAAAAATGAGACACCAGCTGCTGACAAGGGGGTGGGGGAAGAGACCCCGTGCGGTGCTGGTGGGACTCGTGCAGCTGCGACAGAGAACAGCGTGGAGGCTCTTCAAAATATTCCGAAGAGAACTAACGTATGATCCCAGCACTCCGCTTCTGGGAAGGGATCCAACGGAAATGAAAACACTAACTCAAAAAGATACCTGCGCCTCGGCGTTCGCCGCCGCATCACTTACAGCAGCGAGACACGGGCGCTGCCTGAGAGTTCATCAGTGGCCGAAGGCGTACAGAAGTGGTGGAATATGCAAGCAATGGGGTCTCTTTCAGCCATAAATAACAAGCAGAGCCTACCATTGGCAACGAAACAGGTGGACCTTGAAGGCATTATGCTAAATAAAAGATGCCAGACAGAGAAACACAAATACTGGGAGGTCTCACTTACATATGAAATCTAAATTTAAAAAAAAAAAAAGCAAATACAAAAATAACTCACAGAAAGAGCTCAGACTTGCGGTTCCCAGAGGCAGAGGGTGGGAGGGAGGAGAATTGGGAGAGGACGATCAAAAGGCACAAACTTGCTGTTGTGAGATATGAATAAGTGCTCTTTTTAATGTATTTTATTGATTTCAGAAAGGGAGGGAGAGGGAGAGAGAGAGAAACATCAATGATGAGAGAGAATCATTGATTGGCTGCTTCCTGCACACCCCCTACTGGGGATCCAGCCCATAACCCAGGCATGTGCCCTTGACCGGAATCAAACCTGGGACCCTTCAGTCCTCAGGCCGATGCTCTATCTACTGAGCCAAACCAGTTAGGGCCAAATAAATACTCTTTATATATATAT
>PVJN01003551.1:0-99693 GCA_004026805.1 Lasiurus borealis | reverse complement strand
GTATTTATTGAATATCTGCTGTGGAAAAAGCATTCGGCTAGCGCTTTCAAGCATCTATTTGTTCGCATTACTTTTTTTTTTTCCAGTAAACATGCTTAATATTAGTTGTTTGACAACTCAATGAGTA
Organism: Lasiurus borealis; assembly: GCA_004026805.1. Taxonomy (NCBI): domain Eukaryota; kingdom Metazoa; phylum Chordata; class Mammalia; order Chiroptera; family Vespertilionidae; genus Lasiurus; species Lasiurus borealis. The sequence goes on along the minus strand of PVJN01003551.1, from coordinate 99,566 downwards.
ATGTTAAGAAATTAGAAAATTATTTTGGGATATGGGCGTTGAATACCACCTGATTCACATTGCTTTGGGAAGTGGCTGTTTATACATCACTCTGGTTATATTGCCCTAAGTGCTGAGATGACCCCTGATACATTTTTTAGTGAGTGAACAGTCAGTTATTTTTCCTATTAGTCATGATAGATTACACTTACTGTTGCCAGGACATCCGTTTAACATAATATGCCCTGTATTAGAAAGAGCTGATGATTAGTAGTAAGAATTGTCTTGAGAAGTTTTCCCCAAAAGTCTGGTCTTGTCACTTGAGCCAAGGACAGATGTACTGGATTCTAGGTGCTTAGACCCAAAGGGCTTCTACATAAGTCAGAGTGATCCTAATACCAAAGGAAATTCAGCATCTCTTGAAAATTGGGTACTAGCATGGGGAAGGAGGAATAGGCTTTGTGCTTCTCGGTGGATGCTAGAATCTGTACACAGAGACTTAGAGATGAAGAAAGCCCAACTTTAAATGAATATTCCATGCTGTGGGGTTAGGGAGAACATGGAAAAATAGGATTTAATGTCAAAGTGTTTATTTGAATCCTTACTATCCAATTAATCAGAGATATTAGTTGTGAAGGTTCTGTTTTACTATTTTCCACACATCTGTGACTTGACAGGTCACTGACTTGAATGAGAATACTATTTAGGACCAAAGTGTTTATATAGGAAGTGATGGTGGAGTCATGGGAGATGAACAGAGGCCACTTTATCCCTTATTTCATTTTTAAAACCCCCATAAGTAGATTAGCGGTCAGAATTAGTAAGCAATAATTTTGTCGAAAGGTATTGGTAAAATAGCATCTAGCAGCCTTTGTCTATTCCAGGATTAGATTTGAGCAATAAAGCCAATTTTGGAGCAGCGTCACATGTCCATTTCTGCCTATACTCAAGTCGCCTACATACTTCCCATGTATTTATCACTGATCCTGGTCCCTGGAGGGTTAGGGGTAGATCTCAGGATATGAGGCTCAGGCTTTTGAAGCCACATCAAGGATTGGTCCTGATAGGTCAGCATTATTTTCTGTGGTTTATCATCACTAGGATTGGGGGTGTGGGTAGATGAGTGGGTGGGCAGGGAAGAAAAAAAACAAAAGGGCATATAGCTTTGTGGAAATTGAGTGAAGAAATTAAAAAATTAGAACTCTTCCCTCATTACTGGGACTCTTGTTCTGTTGGAAACTCTTATCATTCAAGGTCATTTTATCAGTACTTACAGTAACTAGCTAAAGATACGGAGACCTCTGTACCCTGGTGGAAGGAAGCCTCCTAGATGATCCTTTGGATGTGTATTTGGGTTATTAAGTTTTCTTTCCCTTATTTCCTAAGTTTTATGTTGTTGTTTTAGGAATATTTTGGCTTCAGTGTATACATTCTTTTAGGGCTATGGGGACTGGGGATGGGAGACTGAGTGTGACATGTTGCTAAATATGAAAATTTTTTGCACTTAGATAAATCCCCAGGAAAGGAGAGACAGAAAAATTTATACACAAAGCATAATGATTGGGAAGTCAGAAGGAAAAATGGCTTGTAGTGTAACTGCTCTGGCCCTTGTGACTATCTCTGACAACATGGGCCTGATGGGGAGGTGCTGAGTATATCTTATAATACACATTATTCCATAAAGAAGAAGATGCTTTTTTATTTTTTATTTATTTAAAAAAATTTTATTAGTTTTTTACAGAGAGAAAGGGAGAGGGATGGAAAGTTAGAAACATCAATGGGAAAGAAACATCGATCAGCTGCCTCCTGCACACTCCCTACTGGGTATGTGCTCGCAACCAAGGTACATGGCCTTGACCGGAATAGAACCTTGGACCCTTGAGTCCATAGGCCCGATGCTCTAGCCACTGAGCCAAACTGGTTAGGGCAGAAGATGTTTTTTTTAACAGAGAAATCATAGTGCTTTACATTGTTGTTGTGTTTTTGTTTTTGTTTAAATTTACATGACATATCCACAAGTGAGTGTAATGAACAACTGAGTGTATGTTTAACTCTAGGCTGATCATGACGGTGGATATACAAGACAAGTATGTAAAAAAACAACAACTGGAACTTAGAACATATAATTGTTACCTAAAGACCTATATCAAGTACTAGAGGCCCCGTGCACGAAATTTGTGCATGGGGGTGGAAGGAGTGTCCTTCAGCCCAGTCTCCTCTCTCTCCAATCTGGGACCCTTTCAGGGCAGTCGGACATCCTTCTCACAATCCAGGACTGCTGGCTCCCAACTGCTCACCTGCCTGCCTTTCTGATTGTCCTTAACTGCTTCTGCCTGCCAGCCTGATCACCCCCTAATAACTCCCCTGCCAGCCTGATTGCTGCCATATGCTCCCCTGCCAGCCTGGTCACCCCTAACTGCCCTCCCCTGTGGGCCTGGTCACCCCTAACTGCCCTCCTCTGCAGGCCTGGGTCCCACACAACTGCCCTTCCCTGCAGGCCTGGTCACTCCTAACTTCCCTCCTCTGCCAGCCTGGTCACCCCTAATTGCCCTTCCCTGCAGGCTTGATTACCCCCAACTTCCCTCTCTTGCAGGCCTGCTCCCTCTGAACTGCCCTCCCCTGCTGGCCATCTTGTGGTGGCCATCTTGTGTCTACATGGAGGCAGGATCTTTTGACCACATGGGAGTGGTCATCTTGTGTGTTGGAGTGATAGTTAATCTGCATATTACTCTTTTATTAGATAGGATAGAGGCCTGGCACACGGGTGGGGGCCAGCTAGTTTGCCCTGAAGGGTGTCCTGGATCAGGGTGAATGTTCCCTTGGGGCGTGAGGGCCTGAGTGAGGGGCCTGTGGTGGTTTGCAGGCCGTCCATGCCCCGGGTGACCCAAGTGGGATTTATACAATTGAAACTTTGTTGCCTTAAGTGGAGTCCTCAGCCCCCCAGACTTTGTGGAAAGCTTGGCTTCCTCCATCGCCAGGGGCAACCCAAGCTTCTCTCCTGCTCTCTCTGTGGTCCTAGCCGTCTTGGTTGGGTTAATTTGCATACTCACTCTGAATGGCTGGTGGGTGTGATTGGTGGGCATGGCTTGTGGGTGTACCAGAGGTGTGGTCAATTTACATATTACTCTTTTATTAGATAGGATTACTTTGTCAAGCTTTCAACTATAAATCATATACAGGGGTTTGGGGCCCCAGACAAGGCTTAGAAAATGCAGGTTTATGGTAAAATCTTGGGTTGAAGGGAGGCCTTTGGAGATGTTGGAGTGTTCCAGGATTCAAGCATGAGCCCCCTTCTTTTCTCTGTGCACTTCTCTTAGGTGATTTCAAAGTACGAGCATTCATGGAGTGTTTCCTCTGTGCCAGACTCATTTTAAGGGGTTCAGTGCACTAGTTTAATCTTCCGGACAAATTTATGATTTAGTTACTGTTATCCTCACTTAAACACGTGGAAACTGAAGTACGGAGAAATGGACTTCCTTGGGATTACACAGTTCATAAGCTGAAGATTCAGGATGTGAACCTAGGCAGCGGGGAGACTGGATGCTAAGTTCTTAATGGTTCTCTCTAGCCTTCTAAGTGATCCTGACTCCTCTATTCCTGTCCCTTCACAGTCTCTTCTCCACATAGTAACCAAAGTTTCACATTTGTCCCTTACTTTAACCCCCATATGGAATCCCACCCATCATACTTAGAATCCAAATTTACTACCCAGTTCTTAAGTGCTCTAACCTCTAACCCTTCCAGCTGCTGTTCACTTTTGTCCTATCTCTTCTGTCTCAGGCTTCGCCCTGCACCTGGGATGAATATTTCTATCCTCACTTTATTCAGGTGTCAGCTCAAATGCACAACTGTTCTTCGTTAATCTTTAATCTTTGCTTTGTTTTTGTTGCTAAAATTATATACATATTTATGTTTTTCCTGTTTGCTTTCTCAAATAAACTCTATGAAGGTTAGGGAGTTGGTTCATCTGTTTATTGGTGTCTTTACTTTTTAGAACAGTATTCTTTGAGAAAGTTTCCTTTAAATATTTGTCAAATGAATGAATGATATCATTTGCATCTCATGTACATATTTCACGTAACTTCACTTAGATAAAAATAATGGAGAGGAAAGGGATATACAGGTGATATGTCTGGCTCTTACTTGGCTTTATGTTTATTACTAAGGCTTCCCCATAATATTTGGCCAAGAAAATGCTCAGAAAATCTTAGTTGAATAAATGCTCTGTGATTTGTTTTGGTTTCCAGATCTAGGAGTTTAGAGAAGGGTTAGAGTAGTGTGGGTTGGAGTGCTTAGAGAAAATTTGTGGAGGACTTGTAGACTTTGAAGGAGAGGTTGGATTTGTTGAGCATATAGGAATCATAGATTAATTTTTTTTTTAAGCTGGCAGGACTGTTAAGGTGATCTGGTTTAGTCTTTCTGTTTATAGATGGGGAAACTGAGCCTAGGGAGCAAGGGACTTGCCCAAAGGCACACAACTAGTGATTGTCAGAATCATGTCTAGAATTCAGGTATTTTGATTCCTAAGTCAGTTCTCTTTCCTCCACACAATGCTACTACCTTCAGAATTGAGGAGGACACTTTGGGGTGGGGGGTGGGAAGTGACTAGGAATAGTATGAGCAAAAGGCCTGGAAGCAGAGATTTTGTTGGCTTGTGTGGGATAGAAACTGGGATAGGAATGAGGGTGGCCTAATTGTATCAGCAGGTTAATGAAAGATACAGTAGGGAGATACATGGGAGACACAGTAGGCTATATAAGATCTTGAAGGATCTTGAATGTTATCTTGAAGACTTTAAATTTGGAATGACAGGGACACATGTGAAAATGCTTGAAATATTGTTCCATCTTTTCTCACCAGTGAAGGTGACATATAATATAGAAAATGAATTGGAATCGAGGAAGGAACTGGAGCCTTGGCGGTAACAATTCAGGTAATAGTGTAGTTAGGGGGTCTAGTAGCATTTGTTTGTTTTGTTTTTATTCTTTAGAAATTTATGGTGGTTTTAAAGATGACGTATAATTCTCTGGTAAGATGTGTATACCCAGATTTCTAAGAGAGTTTTGGAATATGAAGCTGGAGAACTGATATTTTGCCTTAATTCTGCATATGGCTGACTGTAAATGTCATTTCAGTATCCAAATGTTATTTCCTGGATTTTACTAATCTGAGTCAGGTTAGGAAAGTAAGGCTAGAAGGTAACACCATACTAGTGTGAAAACAGTGATAGAGAGGGTGGGGAGGGACAGAAGATCACATGCAGAATGAATGGGAGCAGCTTCTGAGAGAAGGCCTGGACCTTGCTGTCAGAGGGTGGCATGGTGGCTGGGGAGTCCGGCATCTAGGACCCCAATCTTGCACTGCCTTTTTTTTTTCTTCAAGGACATGAGGCCTATGGAAGTATAACCTGCCTCCTGGGCCCACTGGTTTTCAATCAGGGCTGATGAAAATAGTTTGTTATAGCCCTTACCAGGCGAGTTGATTGGCACAGGGCATGATACATTAAAAGATGTTTTTAATCCTCAGGAATTGCTTTCCATCTCTAAGGAAAAATCTTTAAAGGTCAGTATGAAAGTGAGAACACAGACCTTTAAATAATATCTCATACTGGATCTGGACGTTTGAGCAGGACCTGTTAAATACCAGATACTGTGCTGAGTATTGGAACTTTAATCTTTTAAAAAAATAAATATATTTTTTATTGACTTCAGAGAGAGAGGAAGAGAAAAAGAGAGAGAGAGAAAAACATCAATGTGAGAGAGAAACATGGATTGGTTGCCTCCTGTATGCACCCAAACCAAGGATTGAACTCTTAAACCTGGGTATGTGCCCTAGCCAAGAATGGAACTGGTGACCTTTCAGTGTACAGGACTGCTCAACTCACTGAGCCATGCAGGTCAGGGTGGAACGTTAATCTTTGATTGTATCACAGCAAATACTGAATGCTGAGGCCATTTTGCAGATGAGTAAGAATCGGTAACTGATATAGCATCTTTCCAGTTTAGCCAATAGGAGAGTGGTCAGTAGTAATGTAGCCTCCTTTACTTCTTTGCCCACACTGAACCTTCCCCTCTCCTCTTTACTTTTGTTCCCTAACTCCATCTTTAAATTTTAGAGAAATGAAAATTAGCTCATTTGTATTAATTTGGGAAGTACCACGAGGGCAGCATTTCCTTGATAAAAACTTCTAAGTTCAAAATTTTTCCAGGAGAATCTCTCCTGCTGGTATAATCCCAAAGAAGACTTCTCTATGAGACCTTTCCTCTTGCCTCTGAAAGTTGCTTTGTCTGCAGTATGGAAACAGGGCATGCATTATTCTGCATTTCTCCAGTCTTCACTTCTGCCTGTTTCCCTGGTTTTATCTGAGGATGCTGGGAGGAGCACAGTGTCTTGTTCTCTCAGAATGAATGACACAAATGATAGGGAGGCAATCGGTAAAATTTCCCGTCATTTGGAAAGGCAGCTGCTTAGAACAAAAGAGGCAAGAGAAGAACGTTGGGGAGGAGTGTTTTATTGAGCCTTTGGATCGCCAGCCTGAGTGAGGTGATTTCCCTGTCCGTTGCTTGGCACCTGGAGCCAGCTTATACACTGAGGTTTAGTCTACTTTCTTTGTGTCTGTGAGCTCACACTACAAAATATAAAATTATATTCATCTTCAATTTTAAATTAGTACTTTAAAAATTTTAATTTATACATTGTAGTAGACTATTAAAAATAATAAAAGCTTCACTTTTCGAACAATCAGGGGTCAATGGTCACTGTTCATATCTTAATGCACCCTCTACTTTAGTCATGTCTATGTACACATTTGTATTCTCTTATTTACCAAGGCAAGATCATACAATACATAATGTTTTTCACTCTGTCTTATTTTAGTAGCCCTGTACACAAATCTGTGCACCAATAGCTTGCCAGTAGCTCCCCCAGCCTCCCTCCCCACCCCACCATAGCTTGCTGCTCTGCTCCCTCCTGTAGTTCTTCTCCGCCTGCTTGTAGCTCCCTGCCCCACCCTCCTGCTAATCCGTGATCCAGTCATTACTTGGTCACTCGTTACGCTTCACAGCTTAATGATCATTTGCATACTACATCTTTATGATATAGGATTATCTCCATTTTTTCAGTCTAGTGAATTTATATTGTAACCCCTTTTCATATTTCTCATTGACCTCCAAGTGTCCTTATTGGTTTTGTTTTTCTTAAATATATGTTTATTGATTTCAGACAGGAAGGGAGAGATAGAAACATCAATGTGAGAGAGAATCATTGATTTGTTGCCTCCTGCATGCCCCCCACTAGGGATCGAGCATGCAACCCAGGCTTGTGCCTTTGACTGGAATTGAACCTGGGGCCATTCAGTCCACAGGCTGACATGCTATCCATTGAGCCAAACTGTCTAGGGCTGTTGTTGTTTTTCTATACCAACATGGAAACCTACAACTGTGTGTTCTATCTGGTTGTTATGTCCCTTAAGCTGCTTTTACTCTAACCTAGTTCCTTTTGTATGATACAGTCTGGTTAAAGAATTTCCATAATAGGTTCCATTAATTGAGTGCTGACTCTGACCTGTGCATTTCTAAGAGATTTATATGTGTAATTTTATTTAATCCTTGCCCCAACACTGAGAAGCATGCTTTAGTATTCTTATCTTTTTTATATTGTCTTACTGTGGGACCTCAGGTATCCTTGGAACTTCAACTATTTCCTTTATGTTGGAGATACATCATCTTTATCTCAATGGTCACCTTGAGCCAAATGGCCTGAGTTGATAGAATGGCTTTGTGTGCTAGGTGTCCTATAGAGCCCAGTGGCTCAGCCTCCCCATTTAACTGAAGTGGACACTCTTGATGCACTTCTTTGTGGGCTGTGTGCACAGTTTTGTTGTAGTTGAGCCTTGACGGTTGTTAGTATCACTGGGAGGAATTGTCCTGCAGGCCAATTGGCTGTAAGGATCAGCTGTATCTATGATGGGAGAACTTCTGTGCTGGAGATACCCTTATGAGACAAGACTTGCTTCAGTGGGGCTTTGGTGCTCACTGAGTCTGCCCCCTGAGTGTGTCCCTTATGGATCTGAGGAGCTGTAATCTGGATGGTCTCACTCTGACCCCTGGGTACACTGGGTCTTGGATCTCCAAGGAGATGCTAATTTAGCCTCTGCCTGAGGCCACCCAGCAGTAGCTATGGAGACATCTGGAGATTCCTCTTCTTTGTTTGGGTTTTGGAGACGCCCAGATAAGGCCAAGCTATGAAGCAATGCAAGCTACTGCGGGGACTTGGGCCTTCTTTTGGATGTTCTGGGTCTTACTGACTCAGCTGCAATTTTTTAGGTAAGTTTAGAATTCAAAGGAACCAGCCATTCTTATGCAAAAACCTCTGTGCTCGGCTTGGATGGGGCGAGGTCTCAGAGTGGAGCAATCATCAATGGCTTTGTGGGGCAGAATCTCAGGGTGGAGCAACCAGCAATGGCTTCCCTCAGTGTCCCACGATAATCACTGCAAGCACCTCTGAGAGAAGCTGCCCTTGAGTTTCGCCTGCTGCCAGACAGTTCCCTTTCTCCCTGTATGAGTCTGGGTGCCCACAGTCTCACCCGGAACTGGAGTCCAGAGCAATCAGGAGCTTTTGTCTCCCCCCTGTTTGAAAAATCATCCGCGTACTTAGTTGCCAGCCCTCTCCTCACGTGCGCGCCTCTGTACCTCTGTGATTCTGGATGATGTCCGTTTTGTCTTTTAGTTGTAGTTTTGAAATTGTTGTGCGAGGCAGCAGTTTAGGTGTTTACCTATGCCACCATCTTGGTTTCTCAAAGTTAGTTATTTAAGTGTTTTTCTCCTCTTCTCATCATGTTTAAGAGACCATGAATGGGGCATTTCCCTCCTTAGTTACTTGAACTTTACACAGCTAATGTTCTTTCCAGAAAAATCAGAAAATAGAAACAAACAAAACAGAACTGACCTTTCAGTCTGCAGGCTGACTCTATACACTAAACAAAAATCATCTGCAATCCCACTATACAGAGATGACCAAGTTTTACATATATACTAAGACATGTATCAACACTGTAAAACAAACAGAAACACATTCATGAAAATACTAAATATTTACCTTATTTATGTTTAGTCTGTCCCTTCCCCCACTCCCCGCCCCCTGCTTTGCTATTATAAAAAAACACTGTGATGAACTTCCTGATGCCTATATTTTAGTGCAGTTTCCTGATTGTTCTTGGAGGATACATTCATAGAAGTAAAATGGATAGATGAAAGATATGAACATTTCCAAGGCTTTTTGATGCACGTGGCCAAATTGCCCTCCAGAAAGTCCTGAACATGCACGTATTCCTCTAGGGTGAGTGAGAGTCCCTGATTGTAGCCATCCATGCCAAACTAAAAGGAACGAAAATAATATTTGCAAATCTGATAAGATAAAAATGGTATTCCATTGCTATTTTAATTTGCATTTATTTGATTGCTACTGAGATTTAATATTTTCTCATGTGTAAGGCCACTTAATTTATATTTATTTGTGATTTATATGTTCATGTATTTTCATATTTTATTTTTACTGATTTTACCAATTATTTTAATATTAAGGATATTAACTCATGGTATATACTATATTTCCCTCAGTTTGTCATTTATCTTTTTACTTTATTGTCTTCCTCAGATAAACATTTTATTTTTATTTTTAATATATTTTTATTGATTTCAGAGGAAGGGCGAGGAAGTGAGAGATGGAACCATCAAAGATGAGAGAAAAATCACTGATTGGCTACCTCCTATACACCCTCTATTGCAACCTGAGCATGTGCCCTTGACCAGAATTGAACGATCCTTCAGTCCACAGGCTGACGCTCTATCCACTAAACCAAACTGGCTAGGGCAGATAAACATTTTAAATAATTTAATGTAGTAAAATTTATTAGCTTTAAACAATTTGTTTTTAATCTGTGGTGTTATTCTTAACAATCTTCCCTCAGCAAGATTAAGATAAAAACTATTATGTGGTCTTCTACTTCTTTTATGATGTCATTATTTTACTTAAATCTTTACTCAATTTGGAATTTATTGTTACATAAATATAAAAGCCTGAGCGAGTGGCCAACTGGCCAGTAGCTATCATGCACACTGACCACCAGGGGGCAGATGCTCAACACAGGAACAGAAACCATAGGCATAGAAACATGGAACAGACAGATTAATCTCAGAGGGGGAAGGGCAGGAAGAAATTAACCAAAGATCTTATATGCATACTAGAGACCTGGTGCACAGATTCATGCTCCAGTGGAGTCCCTCCGCCTGGCCTGTGGGCATTGGGCCAAAACCAGCTCTTCGACATCCCCTGAGAGATGTCAGATTGCGAGAGGGCATAGGCCAGGCAGAGGGACCCCACAAGTGCATGAATCCGTGCACTGGGCCTCTAGTAAAATAATAATAATGATAACAGTTAATATTTTTGAGTCCATACTATTATGCCAGACACATGCTTTACAGATACTGACTCTAATACTTTCAACAAACCTATGATGTAGGCACTGTTATTTTATATGCTAGTTTCACTGAGAATTGACTTGTATTCATCTCTTCATTGATTTAGTATGAACCTTATGTTTTTACTACTTCTTTTGTGATATGTACTTGCATGGTCATTATGATAGTCTGTTTCATCTTCTTAAGAATCAATATCCATCATTTTGTAAATTTTATTTACTTATTTACTGTGAGGAAAGCATTCCATTACTGGGATTAATTTGCTTTTCTTTTCTACCACACTTTTTTTTTTTTTTTACTGCTTATATATTTTTTTTTATTCATTCAGTCTTCTGCATTTACTTGTTCATCCTCCTTTCATAGGACGTGGTTTGTGCCTGAAGGATGTAAACTTGGGTATGTTTTTGGAGATGCTGATTGGCTTTACAGTTTCCATGTAGGATGGCACCTAGTGGCTGAGTTTCACTGAGTGTTCAGCAAGTGTGCTGCCCTAAGCTAGAGATGGTAAAGGACCCGAGAAGAGTTCACATGTTTGGTAGGGAATCTTTAATTATGTAAAAGAGGTGGATATTTGGGATAAGGCACAGGAGACAATGTATCCACTGAAACTGTAAGTAAATAGGCATCCTGCCTGGTAAAGGCATCGAGGTCCAACTCCATGGGATAGGAAAGTCACAGATGTATAAGACTAATAAATCAAAGACTCTGCCCTCAAAGAGGCATGAAACACCTGCAGTAAAGAGCTAAGGGTTAATACCAAACTACAAGTGGATTCACAGGGCAGGTTAGAAGTTATTGGCAAGCATCTGGATGACAAGGGTTTAGAGAGACAAGAACTTACTTATGAGCAAGAAGGGTTTGAGGAGGTTGCATAGGGAGAACAAGGGGCATGATCTTAGCCCTTGGAGGACTGGCAGGATTTAATTTGGTGAGTAGGACTCGGGGGACTTTACCTAGGAAGAATATCCTGAGGTGCAAAGGTAGGAAAATGTTTTACAAACTAGGTTCATGTGCTCCCTCCCATCTGTAGGCTCTGTGCCCCTCACTCAGTGGCTGAGTCTTGGCTCAGGAGGAGTGCTCTCCCCAGGCCCTGGCTCTTCAGTTTGGGTGCTGCATTTTTTTAAAATTTAACTTATTTTATACATATTTTTATTGATTTTAGAGAGGAAGGGAGAGGGAGAAAGAGATAGAAACATCAATGATGAGAGAGAATCATTGATCCCTGCCTCTGCAGGTGCTACACTGGGGATCGAGTCCGTAACCCTGGGCATATGCCCTGACCGGGAATCAAACAGTGATCTCCTGATTCATAGGTTGACTCTCAACCACTGAGCCATGCCAGCCAGGCTGCTACATGATTGATTTAATCAGACCTTTATTGAAGAACATTTTTCTGTTAAAATAGAACAGTACTTATCCATGAATAAACACAATTAAAAATATATTTTTATTGATTCCAGAGAGGAAGGGAGAGGGATAGAGAGATAGAAACATCATTGATGAGAGAGAATCATTGATCGGCTACCTTCTGCATGCCCCCTACTGGGGATCAAACCTGCAACCCAGGCATATGCCCTTGGCCAGAATTGAACTTGGGACCCTTCAGTCTGCAGGCCATTACTCTATCCACTGAGCCAAACTGGCTAGGGTGAGTAAACACAATTTAATATTAATTTCTAATTTTACTAATGTAACCATTTTGGTGGTGGTGGTGGGGGAGGCAGATAAGCCAGTGGACTGCAAATTGGGAAGATTTTCCAGATCCTGACTTCTGTATCTCATCATTCTAGAAGTGGATCCATCTGTGAAAACACTTGTACTCAAGGTATCCCCTTTCTCAACCACTCTTTTCCCATTTTACTAAAAGAAAGCATAGTCATAACTCACCCCAAATCTTGCTATTTGTATGTCTGGTGTGTGAAAATTTCTAGTTTAGCAAACAAAGAAACAAATAGAAATATATTTGAACATTTAAAACATTGATTTTAGAGTGAGAGGAAGAGAGAGAAAGAGATCAGAGAGAAACATTGATTGGCTGCTTCTGGTATACGCCTCGGACTGGGAATTGAACCTGTAACCTAGGTATGTGCCCTGACTCATCACCTTTTTGTGTATGAGACAGTGCTCAAAACAACTGAGCCACACTGGCCAGGCCTACAAATATTTTTAAGAAATGAATGACTCTGAAAAACAAATCCTTTTCCAAGTCAGATGGTTTCCATTTTTATTGTCAATAAAATTGAGAGTTGTCAGCTGGTAGATAATTAAAAATAATTTTTGATGATAAATTACTGTGTAATTTTGGCATATAACTCAGAACAAGTACAGACCGACTGAGATTGCTATAATAAAATCTTTTTCATTTCTATCTAGGTATTTATGTGAACAAAATTTCTTGGTGCTTATGACTATAAAAATAGAAAATTAATGTATTTATAATAAAATTTTACTTATTATATTTAGTAATACAAATTTGAAATATAATTATGTTTCAATCATATTAATAATAAAGGTAATGAAAACAATTCAAAAGAAAATTGTTTTAACATTTAGAGCTTATAGCCATAGAATAAAAAATTTATGTGTATATATAGTTATATATAATAGTTATACTGCAGAGAAGTTGATCAACAAAAGATTTTCAAGCATAAATACTAGGATAAAATCCTGAGATGGAAATTAAAAGGAAATTAGAGTTCATGGATAAGAAACATGCTATAAAATTTCATGTTTTTTTTTTTAATGGATGATGTATTTTAAATCACCTGTATTTAGATTTCATTGGATTTATTTTGATTCATTTAAGAGAATAAGGTTGGAGTTTTATTTTTAAATGTCCATATTTATAAAATGCCAGTATTTATAATATCCCAGGAAGTATATCTCTACTACTGTTTATGATACAGACATTTAAATGTTAACTTAAATATGTGGGGAGCAGCGCTTGTTTTGTTAAACTCATTTTCGATAGAATATGATACAGATGCTTGACCAGAATAAAGGGGAGAATGATGAGGAAAAGATGCACAGGAAGCCCCAGAGTCAGGAAAAGCAACCAGGGGAGATACTGTGGGAGCTGATTCTTGAGGGACAGTTGGAGTTGGCTCAGCAAAACAGAGATGGAAAAGCATTCCAGGAAGAGGGAACAGTATATGCCAAAGACCCAGAGGCGTAAAAGAACACGGGAACTTTGGGGGAGATGGCAGGAGTGGCATGAGCAGGATGGTGATGTACAGCCAGCCTGACAGTGTACTTTGATGGCCCAGAAAGGAGAGGTGATGGTCGTGGAGGTTGGTGGAGTGTTCTCTTGCCAAGAGCCAGGCATGAGATAGCGAGGAGAGCTACCCAGTAATGGTGCTTCCTTCCCAGTGACGTTTTCCATATGAATAATCCGGGCATTCTTACAAATGTAGAGACTCTACATTCTGCTTGGGGAGAATAATGAGGCCCAGCAAGGATCAGTTCCTTTTGTATCTTAGTAGCAGTCTGGGGTTAGTGCTGGAGTCCAGGGGTTCTTCCTACACACTGGCCACATGCTCGGTTGAGGCCCACAGCTGTAAAATAAGACAGTGTAGTCCTAAAAAATTGATTGCTTTTTTTTTTTGCCTATTTGGAACATTTGTTCAGAAAAGTGTGGTAGAGCCGTAATTGAGTGTTTGCGTAAAGCAGATTGAACGAACTTCAAAAGGCAGCTGTCAAGGGGTTGATTTGATACCATGCAGAAACACGAGTTGGTGAGATGAGTGATTTTTCCACTTATATTTTCCAGGATGACACTGGCAGCCTTGTCCTTAGAGAACCCTGAACGACCTCTTAGTGTATTTTACAGGCTCTTGGGAGGGGGAACTGGGAGGTTTGTGCCATTAAATAGATATCTGGGCTTTCCTAGGAGATCCTGGAAAGGAATTGAGGACAGGCATAGGGATGTGACAAGTAAGGCAAGGTAAGGAAAGCTTCATGACTGGTAACTTATTGGTTTCATAATATTCAGCTCTGTTTTTAAAATGTTCTAGAAAAGCCTAGTTCTTGGGGGACAACAGTAGAGAATGTTGTCAAGGAAATATTGAGTCAATACAGGAGACCTACTATGTGCCATTCACTGCTTTCATAAATCTCACTAATTGTCTCAAAGAGGAGGAAATCATGACTCAGAGAAATCAAGTGACTTGTCCAAGGTGCAGAATTTGAACCCAGGTTCATTGGATTCCAAAGCCCTACCAATACATGGTGATGCTTGCTTGTCCTGAAATAATGGAAAATTAGTCTGCAACTGAGGTACAATATATGCCCTTGGCTGGTGTGGCTCAATGGTTGAGTATTGATTCAGGAACCAAGAGGTCACTAGTTCAATTCCTGGTCAAGGCACATTCCTGGTTTATGAGCTAGATCCCTAGTGGGGGGTTGCAGGAGGCAGCTGGTCTATGATGGTTGTTTTTTTCCTCTCTCCCTTTCCCTTCCTCTCTCTTTAAAAATCAATTAAAACAAAACAAAACAAAAGCATTAAAAAAAGAAAAAGAAAATGAGTGATATTTGGGATTGGATTAGAAAACTCATGGTATCTAGTTAACTTTCTGAAAAACACCAGGTATGCTTTATTTGAAGGAATTTACTGACAGGAGTAATACTGGCTAAGAGAAAGGAATTGAGGGAAGATACTCCGAGTTCTTCAAACTGTCTCTGTCTCACGGAAGGGGATTTTGTGCTGACGCATCTGGTCCTTGGCAATGGTGGTTTGGAGGAAGTGGCTCCTGAATTTATTTATTGCCAGTTATCCCTGTGATGGAAAATGGGAGAAGCCTAGCACATTATAGGGATACAGGATTTCACAAACACAGTTTCTTCTTCTTCTTTTTTTAATCCTTACTCAAGGACATGTTTCTGTTGATTGATTTTTAAAGAGAGAGAAAGGGGGAGAGAGAGAACCATCAATGTGAGAGAGAAACATTAATTGATTGCCTCCTATATGTAACTCAGCTGGGGACTGAACCTACAACCTAAACATGCCCTGCTGGGACTGGAATTCACAATCTTTTGGTGTATGGGAGGACACTCCAATCAACTAAGCCAGCCACCCAGGCTCAAAACATAGTGTTTGTTTGTTTATATTTTTTGTTGTTGTTAATCCTCATCTGAGGACATTTTTCCATTCATTGATTTTTTTTTTTTTTAAGAGAGTGGAAGAGAGGGTCACAGGCAGAGAAAGAGAGAAACATCTATATGAGAGAGACACATTAATTGATTACCTTCCTGGGATCAAGCCTGCAACTGAGGTACAATATATGCCCTTGACCAGAATCCAACCCGTGACCCTTCAGTCTGTGGACATACACTCTAGCCACTGAGCCAAACCAACTAGGGCAGTTTTTTTTTAAATTTTAATAAATCTTTATTGTTCAGATTATTATAATTGTTTCTCTTTTCCCTCCTTCCCTATAGCTCCCCTCCAGCTGGCTCCCACCCTACCCTCTGCCCTTACTTACCTCTCCCCCATTTTCCTCATCCATAGGTGTATGATTTTTGTCCAGTCTCTCCCTGCACCCCCTCACCTCTTTCTCCCTGAGAATTATCAGTCTACTCCCTTTCTATGCCCCTGATTCTATTATATGCACCAGTTTATTCTGTTCATCAGATTTTCAATTCACTTGACTTTTAGATTCACTTGTTGATAGATATGTATTTGTTGTTTATAATTTTTACCTTTACCGTTTTCTTCTTCCTCTTCTTAAAGAATACCTTTCAGCATTTCATATAATACTGGTTTGGTGATGAACTTCTTTAGCTTTTTCTTATCTGTGAAGCTCTTTATCTGCCCATCAATTCTGAAAGATAGCTTTGCTGGGTAGAGTAATTTTGGTTGTAGGTTCTTGCTGTTCATCACATTGAATATTTCTTGCCACTCCCGTCTGGCCTGCATAGTTTCTTTGAGAAATCAGCTGACAGTAGAATGGTGATCACCTGTAGGTAATTAACTGTTTTTCTCTTGCTGCTTTTAATATTCTCTCTTTGTCATTTGCTCTTGGTATTTTAATTATGATATGTCTGGTGTGGTCCTCTTTGGGTTTCTTTTGTTTGGGGTTCTGTGCACTTTCACCAGGTGGGGGAAGTTTTTAGTCATTATTTCTTTAAATAGGTTTTCAGTGTCTTGTTTTCTCTGTTCTTCTGGCACCCCCATAATTCTGATGTTGGTATGCTTGAAGTTGTCCCAAAGGTTCCTTACACTATCTTCACATTTTTTAAAATTCTTTTTTGTTTTTGCTTTTCCAGTGGAGTATTTTTTGCTTCTTTGAATGTCAAATCTTTGACTTGATTCTTGCGATCCTCCAGTCTGCTGTTAAGTCTCTGTATAATATTTTTTATTTCAGTCAGTGTATGTTTAATTTCTATTTGCTTCTTTTTCATCTCCTCTTGGGTCTCACTACATTTATCCATTTTTTTCTAGGAAATTCTTAAAAAAAACCTTATAACCGTTGTTTTGAACACTGTATCATATAACTGTTGTTTTGAACTCTGTATTAAGTCGTTTGCTTTCCTCCATTTCTTTCGTTTGTTCTTTAGTCTCTGCATATTTTGCTGCTTCCCTGAGTTGGTAGAGTAGCTTTGTGTGCTAGCTGTCCTATGTGGCCCAGTAGCTCTGCCTCCTCAGTTACCTGAGGTGGACACTCTTGGTGCACCCTTTTGTCTACTATGTGTATAGTCTTGTTGTAGTTAAGTCTTGATTATTGTTGGTATCACTGGGGAGGGGGGATTGACTTCAAAGCCAATTGGTTGTGAGGGAGGATCAGCTGTGTTTGTGCATCTGGGCTTGCCTCCAGACCTCTGCCTTTCACACGCACCCTTGGGCAAGCTTCCGGGACTCTGCCTTTCAGTTCCCCTGAGTTTCCGTGTGCTCTAGGGACCCGTATGTGTCTGGGTACCCAGGGTCTTGCCTGAAACTGGGGTTCAGTGCAATTGGACCTGGATTTCAGTGCTGTTGTGAGGTTCTGTTTTCTTTCTGCTAGAGGAAGCCAGGCACAATCAGCAGTCAGTGTTCTGTGTGTGCACTTTCGTACGCACTTTTGCGAGCCCCCAGACTTCTGTCTTTCGTGGCTCTCCTAAGTTTCCGTACACTAAATGGAACACAACAGTCTAGACTCTCCCTATGAATCTTGCCTGGAGCTGGGGTTCAGTGCAGTTGGGATTTTCCATCTCCCTCCCGCTAGAGGAAGCCAGCCAGACCCTCCTTCACCAGTCCTCCCTATGAATGTGTCTCTGTACTTCAGGTTTTTATAGCTCCTCTGAGTCTTTGTGAGCCCCTCTCTTTCCTTCTAGTTGTAGAATTTTCACTCAGCCAGCTTTCCTGTGGTTCTGGATGGTGTCTGTTCTGTTTTTTAGTTGTAGTTTTGAAATTGTTGTGCAAGGCAGCAGCTTAGGTGTTCGTTCACCTATGCCACCATCTTGAAAACTATTCTAGGGCTGTTTTTTGAGTCCATGTAAGATCTCCACATTTTAAAACTTTTTCCAAGGAAGAAGATTAAAAATAAACAAAAACTTCTAAACTATTATCATCTTCACATCATATAAGAAAGGAAACTTGAAAACCAGAATAATGTAAATGAAAAACCAACAAATAGGATAGCAGGACAGCCTTTTCCAAGAAAGCACGTTATACTCATCCATTACAAAATTAGGTAAGATTTAAAATATTTAGAGTCAAGAAGAAGTACAATATAAAATTTATTGTTATACTTGTCAATTTGGAAATTTTTTATTTGTTAGTGCAATGTTAGGAAAAGCTGGGCTGTCCGGCTTGTTTCATACTTTATTTTTTAATCACCATTACTGTTGACAGCCCATTTCGACAGCTATGTTGATGAAAACAGTATCACCAATCTGGGTAATTTACTCAATGTGGGACATTTTGGTGAAGGGAGAAGAAGGGAGTAAGCACCCTTCTTGGGCTTGCATTTCTGTGGCCAGGCCAAGGAGAAGGCAGGTGTAGCCACTCTGGTGTCCCACTGATGACAGCTCGGGGAAGAGGGCCCAGGGACCTGTCTATGGCTGGGTCTTAGGCAGGTGGCGGCAAGCGATGCACAGGACCCTCTCTGCCCAATAGGGGACAGGTAGAAATTTATGTGAGAGGGATGCTGTAGATGCTAAAAGAACTTTTATCATGGCCTGGACCAGTATTTAAGAGAACAGTTCCTACAAAGGAATTGTCCTGTTTGGTTCTCCAAGGTAATCTGAAGGCAGAGGCACAGACAAAGGGCCATTGTTTTCTGCAGGGCAGCTGTTTATCCCATCGGTGCTAAGGAGGGGTGTGGGAAGCCTGCAGAACTGTGCTAGGTGCTCTGATTTGGGGGTGGTCCTGCTGCCTGGCTATTTTCTTCTGAGTCTTTTTTGTGGGAACATTGGGCAAACTGCATTTTCCTCCGAGCAGCAAAATCTTAGCTTAACCTTCTACTTGGTGTCCATGCTCTGGAGTTTTTGTAAATGTTCTGAGTTAGTTCCTGGGAACAGGAAGAAAAAAAAAAAAGCCTAAATGCAGCTTGCGCATTTCCCAGCTCTCCTAGCCTGCCTCTCTTGTCTAAAGGAGCCTTCTGCATTTCCAGAGCCATGCTGGGGGAAGTGTGTGTTTTGGCCTCTCTGGAGAAGGGCACATTAGCTTCCAGGGCCTGTTTACATTAGTTTGGTCCTTTCTGCTTTTGATTACAAATGAGGCCTTGAGCGGAATACTTCCCTGCTTCCACGGAGGTCACTTCTTCCCTTTTTTTGCTTTCTCAACTTTCCTACCTGGGAAAGAGCTGCCCTCTCCTCTCCTCTCCTGTCCTCCCCTCCCCTCCCCTCTTTGCCCTTCACTTCCCCTCTCCTACCCTCTTCTCTCCTCATACTTTTCCTTGGCTTAAGTTCTTATCTTCGTAGATTTGCCTAGTGAGTGGATCAGCTCACAATCAGGAAGCAATTCATCTGTCTCCCAAGATTCCCTTTTGCTGAATTCTGTGACTGTTAGACCCTTTCACATTTGCCTGCAACTGCCTTACTTGTTAGCATTCTCCCCTAAGGAAAGGAAACGTCGTCCAAGCCCAGAGGCTGGACTGCTTATTGATGCTGTGAAGCTCAGTGTTGGTGCAGGGTTTCCTTGTTCTTTGGAATGTGTGTCTTGGCTCTTCAAGTAGAATGTAACCCCTTTGAGGGTAAGAGCTCCAGGTGTCTTCTTTCCCTTTCCCCCAACTACAGTAAGCCTGGCATGGGGAGGAGAGCTGGGCCAGGCAGGCCCTGTGAAAAGTCAGGTCACCCTTCACAGTCAGCCTGCTCTAACCCTGTTTGAGGCTGACTTCACGTATGCCCTCTAGGACTATGGCTTATTACATCTACAAGAGGAAACCTTTTGCCCCTCGGCCTGCCTCAGACCTCTTTGTTCTTCTTGTTCATTTGAACAGCCATGTTATCAGAGCCTCTGATACAATCAAGTGACCATGTCTGTCCTTTGAAGCCATTTCTTTCTTTAGAAAAAAAAATTTTTTTTTATTAAATTCAGAGAGAAAGGGAGAGAGATAGAAATACCAACGATGAGAGAGAATTATATATCAGCTGCCTCCTGCACGCCCCATACAGGGGATTGAGCCTGCAACCCAGGCATGAGTCCTGACTGGGAATCAAACTGTGAACTCCTGAGGGCTCATAGATCGATGTTCAACCACTGAGCCATGCTGGCCAGGGGCCATTTCTTTCTTAAAGGTCACTGGAAAGCTCAGGTGATGTTTACTTGATGGTAATGACTTTTCCACTCTCTTCATAGCTCTCATACTTTTCAGAAGATTTCTCTCTGGAATGATTCAGGTAGGATTTTTTTAAATCAGAGGACCTAATTTTGTATAGTGACTTCTGTTCTTCCAGCTGACAGATCTCGGTGCTTTTCCAAGGGGAAGACCCTTGTTTGGGTTCCTGGAATTCCCTTCCAGTTCTATTAGTGATGTTCTGTGCCTGTCGTCCTCTGCCTCTAGCCCACTGCCCCCACCTTGGTTCCCAGGCATTCCTATCACATACTCATGGATTCCTGTCTACATCACTAGATAGTTTAGCATTTTCTTTTGGCTTCTGTTTGGTCAGCTCTCAGATGGCAGTCTGTTCACATTCACACTTAGATCTAGAATCCTCTTTTTAAGCTTCAACAATTAAGCCCTTAGCTTGTCTTTAATTTAAGATTATATTTTTCTTCTTTTGTCACCATCTGCTGGCCTTTGCAGTGGTCTTCTCTTCAGTTTCCCTGTGTGCTGTCTGACTCTCCCCTGTAGTCTTCCCCTCCAGCGTAGATCACAGATGAAATATTTACTTAGTTTCTGCCAAACATTCTGGCGGTGTTGTTTTGCTTAAGAAGACTTGCAGATAAACTGTTTTGATTCTTGGCCTGGTGTTCTAGGGCAGATGTTTCTCCTATAACAGAGGTATTGTGGTCAGCTGGAAAGAGTGCTGGACTAGACTTTAGAGAATTGGATTCTAATCCCTGCTGCACTTCTAATTTGTGGTGTGATCTTGCGCAAGGCACATTTCTGTGTCTCAATTTCCTTTTGTCAAAAGGGACCTTATGATAAAGAAGACAGGAATCTATGGATGGAGATGGGAACCCAGAAAGTAAGCCTGGGGGATGGAGGAGAGAGTAGATAGGCTAGAGGCAGAGAACCATTCCCATGAGTTTCATCAGTGAAATCAGAAGGCTACTCAGATCCCACTAGAGATCAAATGAACATATATAGTCACTTTGGAGAAGTATGCAATGTGATAACAAAATGGTGGACATTCTCTGACAGGGATGGCCTCAGGGGATAACTGTGTTGTCCACCTTGGGCTTGCTCTGAGTCTACACTTGTTAGCTGTCACCCTGGGGATGTGGGAGGCTTCGTCTTCTGTGGGTTCAGTTCCAGAACTCTGCCTCCCACCTCCCACCGCCTTCGGAAACCCAGGAATATTTGGAAACTAAGCCAAGATCTTCACCTGGCTTTGATTTCCCATCATGTGGAAAACGGTCCTTGAAAGTTGCAAATTCCAGAAACCGTAAATGTTTGCTAACATGTCCAACTTCTGCATTTGTTGATCACTCCTGTGTGTGGCTGTGTTCCAAGTCGTGTGCCCTGAAGGTGTTATAATTTGGTTCCAGCGAGGGAGAGGGGCGTATCTTCGGGATTCTGTCACCAGGAACTAGGAAATAAAAGTAGACAAAAGGATTGAGAGATGCTCCCTTGGTGTTCATGACAGGCAGTTCCTTGAAGAAAAAGCAAAGTGGTTTCACATCTGCCTGCGCAAACCATAGCCCCACATAATATACATACTCGGATAGGCAGAACTATATTTCTTCGTTATCCCTCCCTGTCCCCTCTGAAATTATTCTGAGATTTAATCAAATGTTGCTTAGTTTATACTTTGTCTTTCCAGATAAAGTTTTACGTTGGTTTCCACCAGTGCAGCATTAGTTGGACAAAGGACCTCCAGATCTTTTGCTGCCCTGTAGTCTTTGTCAGGCACAATCAGCAAAACTTTCTCCAAATGAATACAGAACGACCTTTTTCTGAAGGTTAGGGATAATGACCTGAACTCGCCATTGATATGCCCAACCGTAGGAGGCTGTTGAGCTGCTGAAACTTGCTAGAGAAAGTCATGGAACTGAATAGGATAGTTCTGGGGAGAAGAGTTATGTGATCAACTCTATACTTTCCACTGGGCCTTCTTTGCTATTCTGCAATACTTTTATGTGTCTCTAGATCCCTGTGACACAAAGTACAATGCTCATTCCACATTTTTTGTACACCATAAGCCTCAATTCCATCATGATTCTGCCTGGTAACATTTAATTCAGGGATGATTCTTTTTCTTTAATTTTTAAAAAATGGGTTTTTATTGATTTTTAGATAGAGAGGAAGGGAGAGGGATAGAGAGATAGAAACATCAATGAGAGAGAAACGTCATTGATCGGCTGCCTCCTGCAACCCCCCTAAATGAGGATCGAGCCTGCAACCTGGACATGTGCCCTGGCCATGAATTAAACTAGGAACCACTTGGTTTATGGGTCAGTGCTCAACCACTGAGCCACATCCTCTGGGCTCTTTATTTTATTTTTTTAAATTTATTGATTTGAGAGAGAGATTGAGATCAATTTGTTGTTCCATTTATTTATGTATTCATTGGTTGATTCTTATATGTTCCCTGACTGGGGAATGAGCCCACTACTTTTGCGTATTAGGACAATGCTCCTACCAACTGAGCTATCCGGCCAGGGCCCTGGTTCCTTTTCTTTAGATGGCTAAGTATTCTCCAGTTCATCCAGTGCCAAGAGAATGGGCAGTGAGCATTTCCGGTAGGCTCTGTAGACCTATTCATTCTGAATGCCAACATCATCTGCAAAATAATGGTTTGACTTGGGGCTTGATAAGAGTTGTGAGCTCAGGTCTGGCCATTTGCTATTTTCTCCATCCCATTTTGCTTTAAACCAAGTTTCCCCAGGCAGATAGCCCATTCGGTAGCTGTCAGTTATTGCCTAGTATGTCCTCCATGCCACTGCAGTTCTGGGTATGATGAACTTGCTGGTTTCTTTCTCTTACAGTCATAGTTCACATAGATCTCTCTCAAGGAGGTGTTCTTCAAATTTTACTTCCATCCTCTTTAACCCTCTTCTCCCATCCACTTTCTCTCTTACCTGTTGTTTTGCTTAGTTACCTCAGGAAATATGCTTTCTGTTCTGTTCTTGGGTTATGGAGTAAAAGCGATTCCTAATCATAGCGGATAAGCATGACACCAAGTATCCTTCAGAAAGGAAAGTCAGACATTTGGGAATGAAATAAGGAGGTGAAAAGAATCAGTGCTATCAGTCCTGCCCTTGTGAGTACCTTTTGAAATCCCTAAAAATACCCATCTTTTAAGGAACCAGTTATTTTCTCAGGGCTACAAATTTGAGATATGTAAAAACTATTTAATTTTATTCTTCTACTAGAGGCCCAGTGCACAAAATTTGTGTACAGGGAGGGGGTGTCCCTCAGCCCAGCCTGCACCCTCTCCAATCTGGGACCCTTGAGGGATGTCCGACTGCCCGTTTAGGCCCTATCCTACCAATTCAGGACTGCTGGCTCCCAAATGCTTGCCTGCCTGCCTTCCTGATTGCCCCTAATAGCTTCTGCCTGCCAGCTTGCTCACCCCCTAACCATTTCCCTGCCAGCCTGATTGATGCCTAACTGCTCCCCTGCTAGCCCGATTGCCCCTAACTGCCCTCCCCTGCAGTCCTGGACACCCCTAAATGCCCTTCCCTAAAGGCCTGATCCTCCCAGATGCCCTCCCCTGCTGGCCTGATTTCCCACAACTGCTTTCCCCTGCTGGCCATCTTGTGGCAGCCATCTTGTGTATTGGAGTGATGGTCAATTTGCATATTACTCTTTTATTAGATACGATAGAGGCCTGGTGCATGGGTGGGGGCTGGCTGGTTTGCCCTGAAGGTTGTCCCAGATCAGGGTGGGGGTTCCCTTGGGGCATGGGGTGGCCTGGGCAAAGGACCTGTGGTGGTTTGCAGGCTGGCCACACCTCTCAGCGACCCAAGAGGAGGCCCTGGTATCTGGGATTTATTTATCTTCTATAATTGAAACTTTGTAGCCTTGAGCAGAGGCTAGAGCAAGCCAGGGCAGGCAGAAAGCCTGGCTTCCTCCATTGTCAGGGAAACCCAAGCCTCCTGCTTGCTCTGTGGCGACAGCCATCTTGGTTCGGTTAATTTGTATACTCGCTCCTGATTAGCTGGTCAGCATGACTTGTTGGTGTAGCAGAGGTATGGTCAATTTGCATATTACTCTTTTATTAGATAGGATGTTTTGTTTTACTGCTAGCATTTACACAGTTATTTTTTATATCATTATTATATGTAAGTAGTATTTTAGCCATGCTATTCAGTGGTGAGCTTATCTGGGCTTCTAACTAACATGTCTGGTATTTTTTCTTTGGAAAAATGTTTTCAACTTATAAAAGTGACTGACTGCTAAAGGAGAGTTTAATGAAAACACAGTCTTCATTCTCTGTCCCATTCTGGTGAGGTGGCTATAGAATGGGCTGCCTCTGTCACATGAAGAGGAAGAGGAGTGCTTCCCAGGAAGGCCTGGGCTGGATCAGGAAAACCCGGTCCCTCCTTTTGTCTGAGTCTCTAGGTAGGTAGTGGTGGAGGTGCTGGTGTGGGCGACGCCTGACTTGCCTAAGCTCTTTTCTTTTGCCCCGACGGTGTGTATTTCTTTGGAGAAATACTTTAGCTTAAAGCCTGAAGAAGTTCTCCCACTTTGAAAATCATGATCTAATTATGCCCGGACCACATTTTTAAACATATTGTTTTGTGGCGTTAATTGAATTATCTCCTCCTTTTTTAGAATAGGAAATAATGCATTCTTGTTGTGATGCCATATCAGGTCTCCAGTGGAAAGCTTCTCGTTGGAAGCCATGTGCATTTCCGGTGGGACAAGTTCATGAAAATGGAAGATGTCCCTGGGCTCTGTGTGTAAACTCTAGCATTTCCTTGTAGAATGAACAGTTCAGGAAAGTGGAACCATTGTTTTGGGTAAAATTCTAATCTCTATTAGTCCAGGTGACTGAGGATTTGCTGTTAGAGTGGGACAGCTTGCCACATGTTTTTGCCTAGGGACAGTGTGTGTCATGTAGTTCCAAAGAAGTATGTCCATACCTGATCACCTCTTTCTTTTTGTCCTTCTTTCTATGGTGCCCAGAGATGGTTTGAGCTCATCTTTGGTCCCATCTCTAAAAAAAAAAAACCACACACAAAACAAAAGGTTTGGGAATAAAATCTGTGGCCACAGGGCAGGGTAAAAAGAATGGTTCTTTTAAATAGCAAACCTCTCACCTTTGCTTCATTGGTACCAGGCTGTGAGAAACTGAACAAACCAGCTACAGACGCTTCTTGTGCAATTTTGAGGTGAGGATGGGCAAAATCCCAGGAGCTGCGAGCAGACATGTGGCTACCAGAAAGATGACATCATCCAGTATACTGGTGCTGTGGAGGAACGGGAGATTCCAGGTGCTCAGCCTCCTTCCTGCCCTTGGGGGTGTCTGAAGCCACACCCGATCCTATTGGCAGCCAAGGCCTTTCCCCCTTTGGTTGGGAAAAGCCTATGTGTAATTTTTCCCTCCTGCTATCCCCACAGGGACCTGACTTTGGAAAGAGTCTTGCAGCTTTGGCTGTGGGAACAGAGTTTGGAGGAGTGAACAGATATGTGTTTCTCTGTGTCTCTGTGTGAATTCCGTGTTAGTGCTAACAACCGGTGAGGGTTTCCAGACTGTGAGTTGTATATGAGATGGAAGAGGAAGATTGGGCATCCTTTTCTTGGAAGGGAAGCAATTTATGATTTAACTCATTTTTTATTGAAATTATTTGAATATTTTCTTTTGATTCTCTTAGCGTGGATACTTAGTAGACAGTAGGAAGGTATTTCTAATAACCTCCTTTCTGTGTTCTGCTCTTTCCCCTGTGCTTATCCTGGACTAGAGCCTCACAAAGCCGTAGTGGGTGACGAACTAGAGAAAGCGCTTCTGCAGGAGGCTCTCCTTCCTTCCGCAGCCTTGCCTCATAGCCTGGGATCTGGAACTGTGGTGGAGCTTCTTGGGAAGCCTACTCACAGTGGGAATAGGGGGAGCTGTATAGCTCTGAAGCGTGACAGGGAGAATGGAGCTGGAGTGGTAGATCCCGCAGAGCCCATCTGCTCACTAGCTGTTTTCCTGTCAGATTTGGGCACTCCCTCTGCTTCCACCCTCCTCACCCAAGCCATGGGGCAGGGGACAAGGGGGAACGAATCCTCTCCATGGAAAGCCACCAGCAAAAGGCTTATCCTAAGCTGATACTTATTCGAAGAGGCTCAGACATTCTCATCCCAGGCCTGCCTTGGGCTCCTTAGGGGACTTCAGTAGTTTAGGACTTCTCTCAGGCTCGCTCCCATTCCAGGATAGCCACTGCTTACTTGGAGCCATGTGGGGCCAGCCCAGGCTTGTTCTAGCTGGGCATCTCCCGACCACTGTGCTTTTTTCTCTTCCTTTGGCTTTCACCTTCAAGGTCTCTGAGTTGTCAAGTCCTTCTTCTGAGAGCCCAGTTCCTCCCCGCCTGGGCCCAGGAAGCTGTGGTAAGCTTTTGGTTTCCTTCCCAGCTGGGCACTTCTGGGAAGCTGTCTGCATTCCTTTCTGCCCAGCTTTCTGCCTCTGGGGCTCTGGGAGTGTGGTGGGGAGACGGTTGCTTCATGCCTCTGTGACAAGGAACGCTAAGGTCGTTTTCCTGAGACCAGTAGAAAGAACCACCAGCATAACCAGGAGTTTGAAGGTGGAATTTCCCTTTCTTGCCATTCCGGAACCAGGATAGCTTTTCATAGGGTGTGGTGTGGTACTGATTCTTCTTGAAATTTTCTCCAACTTGCTTCCCTGGCCCCTTGCTGCTCTGAAAGAGAGGAAGTGAGGAGGAAGATTAGCACTCTGTTTCCTGAGATCTTTGTTTGGAGATGGGTGCAGAAGATGCCTTTTGTGAGGAAGGAGCTTAGAGGCAGGTGAGAGGATCTGTCTTCTGACTGCCCTCTAACTGGGTGTGCTGACATGCTGAATGGTTTATGGTGGCCTCCCCTGGCCCGTGAAGGCAGAAACTGCCATCTTTATTGCGTTTAAAATCTTCTAGAGGGCAGCCCCATCAGCTCCTGTAAATTAAATGGCCCAAGGGAGCATTAGAAAGAATGACCATGTTGGGCACATGAGCCCAAGAGGGAGACTTTTTGCTGTAGATACTAATCAAGGTGTGTGTGTGTGTGTGTGAGAGAGAGAGAGAGACAGAGAGAGAGAGAGAGAGAGAGAGAGAGAGAGAGAGAGAGAGAGAGACTGGCGGTCAGGAGTCCTGGGAGTGGGTATGGGCATGCCAGGTGTGCCTGCATTGCTGGGAACCTTGGGTGATGATGGCCATGAACACCTTCCTCTGGGAGCAGGGCTGGTCCCATGAATGCCCTCCTCACCCTTGAGCAATACGGGTTTGAACTGCACTGGTCCACTTACACATAGATTTCCCCCCCAAAATACTGTATTTTTTTATGATCCATCTAAAATCTTTATTTTATTTAAATTTCTGTATTGATTAAGGTATTACATATGTGTCCTTATTCCCCCATTTCTCCCCTGTAAATGTATTTTCTCTTCGCTATGATTTTCTTTATAGCATTTTCTTTTTTTTAGTTTTATTTTCTCTAACTTTATTTCATTTTAAAAATTTAATCTTTATTGTTCAGATTATTGCAATTGTTCCTCTTTCCCCCCAGCCCCAAAGCTTCCCTCCACTCAGTTCCCACCCCACCCTCTGCTCTTACCTCCCCTCCCCCCACTGTCCTCATCCATAGGTGTACGATTTTTGTCCAGACTCTTCCTGCACCCCCCATATCTCTTTCCCCCTGAGAATTATCAGTCCACTCCCTTTCTGTGCTCCTGATTCTATTATATTCACCAGTTTATTCTGTTCATCAGATTTTCAATTCACTTGACTTTTAGATTCACTCATTGATAGATATGTATTTGTTGTTCATAATTTTTATCTTTACTCTTTTCTTCTTCTTCCTCTTCTTAAAGAATACCTTTCATCATTTCATATAATACTGGTTTAGTGTTAATGAACTCCTTTAGCTTTTTCTTTTCTGTGAAGCTCTTTATTTGACCTTCAATTCTGAATGATAGCTTTGCTGGGTAGAGTAATCTTAGTTGTAGGCTCTTGCTAATCATCACTTTCAATATTTCTTGCCACTCCCATCTGGCCTGCATAGGTCCTGTTGAGAAATCAGCTGACAATCGTATGGGTGCTCCCTTGTAGGTAATTAACTGTTTTTCTCTTGCTGCTTTTAATATTCTCTCTTTGTCTTTTGCTCTTGGCATTTTAATTATGATGTGTCCTCTTTGGGTTCCTTTTTTTTTTTAAACTATATTTTTATTGATTTTTTTACAGAGAGGAAGGGAGAGGGATAGAAAGTTAGAAACATCAATGAGAGAGAGACATCGATCAGCTGCCTCCTGCACACTCCCTACTGGGAATGTGCCCGCAACCAAGGTACATGCCCTTGACCAGAACCGAACCTGGGACCTTTCTGTCCGCAGGCCAATGCTCTATCCACTGAGCCAAACCGGTCGCGGCTCTTTGGGTTCCTTTTGTTTGGGCTTCTGTGTGCTTCCTGGACTTGTAAGTCTATTTATTTCACTAGGTGGGAGAAGTTTTTAGTCATTATTTCTTCAAATAGGTTTTCAGTATCTTGCTCTCTCTCTTCTTCTGGCACCCCCCATAATTCTGATGTTGGTATGCTTAAAGTTGTCCCAGAGACTCCTTTCACTATCTTCCAATTTTTGGATTATTTTTTCTTTTGTCTGGTTAGCTGTTCAACCAATCAAAGTGTAAAATGCTAATGATATTCTAAGGCCGCTTAACCGCTTGCTATGATGAGCACTGACCACCAGGGGACAGATGCTCCAATTGGTAGGTTTGCTTGCTTCTGGGGTCTGGCCAATCATGACTGACTAGAAGGGTTGGACACACCCTGGAGCCCTGGAGCCCTGGAGCCCTCTGGTAGTCCCTCCCTGGCTGGCTAACCTCCTGTGTCCCTCCCCGGCCGCAGCACTGATGGGGTCCCTTAGCCTGGCCTGCACCCTCTTGCAATCTGGGACCCCTTGGGGGATGTGGGAGAGCCAGTTTTGGCCCAATTCCGCAGGCCAGGCCAAGGGACCCAATTGGTGCACAAATTTGTGCACTGGGCCTCTTAGTAGATAAACTTAGTAGATAAGTTTTGGGGGAGTCAAAAGTTATATGTAGATTTATGACTGCACAGGGCTTGTCACTCCTAACCCCTGCATTGTTCAAGGGTTACCTATAGCTATATCATTCTTGCCTATCTGGTCCTGGCCTAATGTGTTCTGGGGCAGAAGCACTGGGTATGAGAGGGACTGACTGGCTAGAATCCCCACCTCCCAGTGAACTGGATCCCTGAGGAGGAGAAGCATCTTGGCAGCTGCAATCCTCGCTGGTGTGGCTTATAGGTAGGTGTGTGTGCCCTGCCTCTTTAGGGCTTTAGAACAGATGTGGCTTAATTTGAAGCAGACCTACCTCAAGGGCCCAGATCTGAAATGTGTATTACAAAATTACTGCTAGTCTTGGCTCTTCCTCTGTGTCTTTCTTTCCTTTATCTTCCCATCATAGTCAAGGATTGTGAGCAGCTGCTGCTATCACACAGACTGATCAGGGCATTAAGAATGGAGCTAAATATAACTGTCTACACATACTACTCTGATGTGCTCAGGCGCATCCTTGGAGAAGAGGTTGATGTGAGTCTGTGATAGAGAGGGCCTTTCCACCCCAAACAAAGTGAGTGAGAACGGGGAGGAAAAGGTGGGAAGGTACCTCAGGAGTTATTGATTTCACCTCTTCTCTCCTCGTCCCCCACCCCCTATCATTTCCTGTTAGTGGTTAAGGACAGGAGAGAAAACTGAGATCCTGCTCTTCAGCCATTAGACTGTCAACTCATACTTGCTGTATTTTTTCAGCTTAAGCAGCATTGTGATTCAAATATTACATACAACTTCTTTTCTGACTGAGACAATTCATAATCTGTTGGGAGAGAAAAGAAAATGTGTTAAATACTTAGAGAATATTGAAGATCTTAACCATTAGATCACTAACTGAATGCGTTTGTAGTTCAGAAACAAAGTTGTATCTTGAAACTGTAGTAAAAGTTTCTAGGAGGAGGCAGCATCTTTTCTGGTCTTGGAAAGTTAGATGGACTTTATATGAACAGAGGTGGATGTGGGAAACAGCAAGAACATGGAGAGTGTGGCGCTCCCAGGTCACAGTGAGGCTCTGCCTTGGGAGTATTAGGGCCTGCGGAGCGGAGCTGGAAGTCTGGACTCAAAGTTCTGCCTTGAGCATAGGAGATGGGACGTGGAATTTGTGGAAATCACTCTTGTAGGAGAAAGTAGCATCATTTTGGAGAGGATTGAAAATGGCAGGGAGGAGACCCACTAGAGATTATGGAATGTCAGCAACAGGAATAGAGAGAATATTCAAAAGTGGAATAGGTAGGACCTAGACGTGGGATATATTAAGGATTCAGCTGCAGGGAAAGACAGGGGATGCCAAAATTTTTGCCCGATGAAAGTATATTTATGAAGTGCTTTGCACTTTTCAAAGCACTTTTCATTCAGTAACTATCTCAGAGTTGTCTGGGATCTTAAAGTTCATCTAGTTTGGTTTCATTTTCCAGATGGGGAGGTTAGAGCCAAGAAAGGGGAAGGTAATGCTCCCAACACACACAGTTCATTTGGCCGTGGAGCCGGACCTTCTAGCTCCTAGGGCAGTGGTCAGCAAACTCATTGGTCAACAGAGCCAAATATCAACAGTACAACGATTGAAATTTCTTTTGAGAGCCAAATTTTTAAAACTTAAACTTCTTCTAATGCCACTTCTTCAAAAGAGACTTGCCCAGGCCATGGTATTTTGTGGAAGAGCCACACTCAAGAGCCCAAAGAGCCGCATGTGGCTTGCGAGCCGCAGTGTGCCGACCACGGTCTTAGGGGAACTTTAAGAAAGAGTAGCGTGGCAGGAGGAGTGTGGGGTCAGAAAAAAGTCCTGTCTAGTTGGGTGACATTAAATGATGATCAATCTCTCTGAATAAATTTAAGCTTTTTCAGAAGCATTCATATCAGATCAGTGGTTTTACTACTAAGAATTGTTATTTTTAGAACCACTAGGCAAGGAAGATGGACTCCTTGGTTTCTTCTGGTTCTGAGGTCCTTAGGAGTACAGAAAAATAGCATACATGACAAGCATTGAGTTGGGTTTCCTGGGGGACTGTGGCTGGTTTCCAGTGTGGTGCCTTTCTGAGGGTATTTCAAGAGTGATTCGAGGCCACATGGTTTCACCTTATGTGCTAACCACAGAACCTGACTACTGAGGAGGACAGCTCTGCTGTCAGCAGGCTGTGGCCAGAACAGTCAGTAGCTGGGAACTCAGAATTCGCAGAGTTGCACTATGGCTCTGCTTTTATCAGCTTCCTTTCCCACCTCCTTTAACACACACACACACACACACACACACACACACACACACACACACACACACACTTTCCTGCATTCCCCCTTTCCTCTCTTCCCTTTTAAATATGTTTTTACTTATTTTTAGAGTGAGAGGAAGGGAGAGAAAGAGAGAAATATCAATGAGAGATAAACATAATCGATCAGTTGCCTCCTATATGCCCGCTACTAGGGATTGGCCTGCAACCCAGGCTGTGTCCTGACCAGGAATAGAAACAGTGATCTCTTGGTTCTTGGGTCGATGCTCAACTGCTGAGCCACACTGGTCCTTCCCTGTTTTTCTTGTCTCATTCCCCTTCCACCTTGGCTATCATCTCCGCTCTTGTATATCTTGTCTAAATAACTTCCTGTGTTGGAGACACCTCCCCTCTTGGTTGAACTCAGACATGACTACAGCAAAGCACCTTGTGGTATTGTTTTGTCTGCATTTCCTGAGGTGGGGATTGGTGCTCAGTGACCCAAGTCATTCTGGACCCTTCCTCATCTCCGCAGTCAGTCATCTTCAAATTCTTGTTTTTTATTAAAATAGCTCCCCCCTTTTTATTCTTTTTTAAATTTATTTAATAAATCTTTATTGTTCAGATTATTACAGTTGTTCCTCTTTTTTCCCCCCATAGCTCTCCTCTACCCAGCTCCCACCCCTTCCCTAGCCCTTACCTCCCCCACTCCACCATTGTCCTCATCCATAGGTGTATGATTTTTGTCCAGTCTCTCCCTGCACCCTCCCTCACCCTTTCCCCCCGAGAACTGTCAGTCCACTCCTTTTCTATGCCCCTGATTCTATTATATTCACCAGTTTATTCCATTCATCAGATTTTTAAAAATATATTTTATTGATTTTTTACAGAGAGGAAGGGAGAGGGATAGAAAGTCAGAAACATCGATGAGAGAGAGACATAGATCAGCCGCCTCCTGCACACCCCACACTGGAGATGTGCCCACAACCAAGATACATGCCCCCGACCGGAATCGAACCTGGGACTTTTTAGTCCGCAGGCCGACGCTCTATCCACTGAGCCAAATCAGTCTCGGCCCATTCATCAGATTTTTAATTCACTTGATTTTTAGATTCACTTGTTGATAAGTATGTATTTGTTGTTCATAATTTTTATCTTTACCGCTTTCTTTTTCTTCCTCCTCTTAAAGAGTACCTTTCAGCATTTCATATAATACTGGTTTGGTGTTGGTGAACTTCTTTACCTTTTTTTCATCTGTGAAGCTTTTTATCTGACCTTTAATTCTGAATGATAGCTTTGCTGGGTAGAGTAATCTTGGTTGTAGGTTCTTGCTATTTATCACTTTGAGTATTTCTTGCCACTTCCGTCTGGCCTGCATAGTTTCTGTTGAGAAATCACCTGATAATCATATGGGTGCTCCTTTGTAGGTAATTAACTGTTTTTCTCTTGCTGCTTTTAATATTCTCTCTTTGTCTTTTGCTCTTGACATTTGAATTATGATGTGTCTTGGTGTGTCCTCTTTGGGTTCCTTTTGTTTGGGGTTCTTTGTGCTTCCTGGACTTGTAAGTCTATTTCTTTCACTAGGTTTGGGAAGTTTACAGTCATTATTTCTTCAAATAGGTTTTCAGTATCTTGCTCTTTCTCTTATTCTGGCACCCCATAATTCTGATGTTGGTATGCTTGAAGTTGTCCCAGAGGCAACTACACATTTTGGATTATAAATGTGTCTTCACATTTTTGGATTATTTTTTCTTTTTGCTTTTCCAGTAGGGTGTTTTCTGCTTCTTTGTATTTCAAATCTTTGACTTGCTTCTTGTGTTCCTCTAATCTGCTCTTAGGTCTCTGTATAATATTTTTTATTTCAGTCAGTGTATGTTTAATTTCTACTTGGTCCTTTTTCATCTCTTCTTGGGTCTTGCTGAATTTATCCATCTTTTCTAGGAAATTCTTGAAAAACCTTATAAGTGTGGTTTTGAACTCTATATCCAGTCATTTGTTTTCCTCCATTTCTTTTGCTTGTGATCTGTTCCTTTGTCTCTGCATTTTCACTGGCTTCCCTGAGTTGGTAGAGTAGCTTTGTGTACTAGATGTCCTATATGGCCCAGTAGCTCCGCCTCCCCAGTTACCTGAGATGGACTCTCTTGGTGCACCCCTTTGTGGACTGTGTGTACAGCCTTGTTGTAATTTAGTCTTGATTGTTGTTGGTATCATTGGGGGGAATTGACCTCCAAGCCAATTGGTTGTGAGGGTCAACTGATCAACTGTGTCTATGTAAGGAGAACTTCTGTGCTGGAGTCAGCCTTATGATATAAGACTTGCAAACTTCCAAAAGCCTCTATGTTCAGCTTGGATGGGGCAGAGTCTCAGGGCTGAGCAGATGGCCTTGGCTTCCCATCAGCCCTGCCTTAAGCATCCCTGGGTCTCAGTGTCCCTCGGTAATTGCTGCAGTCCTCTCTGTATGCACTTGCACTCTCGTGCCTCCAGACCTCTGCTTTCTGGTTCCCTGAGTTTCTGTGCACTCCGGGAACCTGTATGAGTCTCGGTCACCAGGGTCTCACCCGAAACTGGGGTTCAATGCAGTCTGAACTGGATTTCAGCACAGTTGGGAGGTTCTCTCTTTCTCCTGCTGGAGAAAGCCAGCAGAACAATCAGCAATCAGTCCTCTCTGCATGCACTTGCGTGTTTCTCCAGACCTTTCTGCCTTTCATGGCTCCCCTAAATTTCTGTGTACTCCTCCCTTTTCACGACAGTCCAGACTCCCTCCATATGAGTCTCACCCGGATCTGTGGTTCAGTGAAGTAGGAACTAGGGTTCAGTGCAATCAGGAGTTTCTGTCTCCTTCCCTCTAGAGCAGCGGTTCTCAACCTGTGGGTCGCGACCCCTTTGGGGGTCCATCGACCCCATCACAGGGGTTGCCTAAGACCATCAGAAAACACAGATATTTACATTACGATTCACAATAGTAGCAAAATTACTGTTAGGAAGTAGCAAATAATTTTATGGTTGGGGGTCACCACAACACGAGGAACTGTCCCGGCATTAGGAGGGTTGAGAACCACTGTTCTAGAGGAAGCCAGCCAGGCCCTCCACCGCCCGTCCTCTCCATGCGCTTGTCTCCATACCTCAGCTTTTTGCAACTCCTCTGAGTCTCCGTGAGCCCTTCTCTTTCCTTTTACTTGTAGAATTTCCACTCAGCCAGCTTTCCTGTGGTTCTGGATGATGTCTGTTCTATCTTTTAGCCGTAGTTTTGAAATTGTTGTGCAAGGCAGCAGTTTAGGTGTTCACCTATGCCGCCATCTTGGTTTCTCCTCTAAAATAGCTCTTGATCCTCCTTCCTCGTGTCCATTCCAATTGCCCCATACAGCAGGAGAGAGAGAGAGAGCAGGGAGAGAGATTATGGTTGAAGAAAGAAAAAGAAAGATGAGGGTCATCGTCAGTATCCTCAGAAGCATTTTGCAAACCTCCAAATTCTAAGTTAGAGTCTCCATCTTTGCCTCTCACACTCTTGCAGCTCCCTCTGGGTCTCTGATCCTCAGTGACTGCCTGGAAGCTGGGCTTCTGCTGGTGGTGTTGGAGAAATTCCATGTCTGGAAAGGAGCGATAATTTAGTAAACAGTGGTAACTCTCTTGGGAGTACATGGGCAGAGTCAAGCCTTTTCTTCTCTCTGAACCCTCCCTAGGTGGACTTTCGCTTTCAGCCCCTGGGGGCCTTTTCCTTAGAAGAAGTGTGTCCACGCATTATTGGCAGCCTAAGGTATCTGCACTGAGAGAGTCCTGAAGGGGATGAGATCGCAGTCACGCATCAAACTTCCTTGGCTCGAGGAGAGCCAGTGTGTCCCAGGGATAGCCTCTAGACCTCCCATGGCTTGTGAGAAAGAAGGCTTCTGCTGGTATCTGCTGTGCTGGGGACAGTAGTCCTTGACCCTTTGTTCTGTTCACTCTGCCTCCCTCCTCCCAGCCACTAGCAACGTTAGCCAACCAGTTATGTGGGGTATGGACAACCACATTAACCCAGGGTAAGAACCCTGGCACTGAGGGAATAATAGGCTTTCTGAATTCTTTCTTTCCTTCAGAAGGCTAAGTGGTGCTCAAATATGTTCCTTGACATCCTGGGAGTAACACTCAGGAATTCCCCAAATATGTTATTCTCAGACTTCCAAGCAAGCGTCCTCCTGTTTCTGTCCTTCAGGGTCTTAAATTACTCTCTCCTCTCCCTCCACATTCCTTTATTTTTTCCTCTTATCATTTTACTCATCTTCCCTTCCTTGCAACCAAGGATCTGTTTTCCCATTATTGCATAGATTCCTCTATGTTTTTTATTATTATTATGTATTGGTTTTGGGTGTACAGATTAGTGGTTTGGTGGTCATATACTTACATCGTGTCCCCGATTCCTCCATATTAATCTCTAAGTGAATGAATGTTTATAAGCACCTCTTTTTTAAGCATAGGTCAAACTAGCTCTATTCTACATGAAAATGGGCTACATCTAATCCTTCCAGAAATTAGAAACTTTTAGGTCCTCACCCTTGGGGAAAAGAGAGAGAATGGTTTAAAAAACTTCTGCTACAGGACATTGATGTGTGTTTAGTATGACACACATCTGTAGACCAAGGCCACCTCTGTGTTCCTGGAATAAGAACTGGATTTTGAGGGACCACTGCTCTTCTCTCTTCCTGATTCTTCTTGAGTCCTTGGACAAAGCACCGTGATTTCCCATCATGGGAAATAAGCTGGTATATATGTATCCCAGCGATGCCTGGCCGAGCTGACTGCTGCATTCCTACTGTCTAATGTTTCAGTTGCAGTCAAACTGGAGTCCTTGCTCACAAACAGCTATCAGATGACAGCTTAGTATAGGAGGTTACAGATCCACAAGAATTCACTCTGATAGTTAAAAATATCACATGGCAGTTCTGATCATAGTTAGCCATGGTTTGGGAAGATAAAGGGTACAAATTGTTTGGATTCCTGCGCTTCTCTGGGTCCTCGCTAAAACTTGGACGGTCAGAGCCCCACATGGGAGGCTCTGATGTGAGCAGCAGGAAGGACAGGGGGCAGATTAGGCAGGGCTCAGCTATCTTTTTTTCCTACAAGTATTCTAGCCACGAGTCCCCAGAAATGACCCCATGGGGCTAAAAGTGGTAGTTTTCTATCTTCCTCTTCTGTAGGAGGACTCAAGAGCCTCATGAACCGGGCATTTTATCTTAACTTTGCAGTTTAAGGGGCGACACAGACCGGATTGTCTTTTTTTCCCCTTCAGAATACTTGCCTGAGATGTGATTAAGACTCCATTTACCCCCGAGTCTGCAAAGATAGTGTGAGTCCCCTGGATACACTCTTGTTCTAACCAGAATGGAACGGAGTGAGACACGGACCTCACTGGCTTGTGCATTTCAGTTACTAAATAAAGCTCTATGTCCGTCACATTGACTCATCTGTTGACTCATTTTGAACCATTCCTCGTCTCTTTCATGTATACCATTTTCATTCTGTTGTCATGCAGTTTTTCCCCTCACCTTGTGTAAAATGATATCTTTTGTCCTTTTAAAATGTTATGTTGTATGGTTCTAGTTTGTGGAGGCCTTTTTCCTCTGATTATCTCTAATATATTAATTATCCCTCCCAATTCATTTTTCATGTGCATTTTTGGTATGCAAGTCTTGTCTAAGTCATTGATGGAAAGGATGACCACCTGGGGTCTAGAGCGGATGGGAAGTGTCCAGGCTTCTAGGAGTTCAGAGCACGTCTTCCAGGTTAGCATTGATCCATTTTGCTGCACAGTTTGGGCCCCACTGCTCTGAGTTACCAGACCTTCCAGCTGCCTGTATAGTTTTTATCCACAAGATCAAGAGAGATTTCAGAAATCCAGATACACTGTGTCCCTAGCATTCATACATTCTTTGATATATGTATGTGCATATGAATGTGTTTATATGATATGTAACATATACCATATATAAATATCATGTAAATATATATGCATATTATATTTAAAATCCCAAACTGTTATTTATAGACCACTTGCTGTCTATTGCGGAGTGTTTAACATATCTCCTTTGTTCTTTACAATCATTCTATATTTCATTAAGTAAAAATAGTTACTTTTTTCTAAGCATGATTAGTACTTAATCTCCAGTGATTAGTGCTTCCTTCTGGGTCCTTGCCACTTGTCATAATTTATGTACTCTGTTCTGGAGTTTTGCCTAAGACACATACTCAGAATATTAAAAATATGAAGGAATGAACAGTGGCTTGGTGGGGAAGAGCGGGAAAATCAAAGAACACAAAAGAGAGTCCTGAGTGTGGATGGAGTGAAACTAGATGCCCAGTGCACGAAATTTGTACAGGGGGAGGGTTGTATGTCTCTCAGCCCAGCTTGCACCCTCTCAAATCTGGGAATCCTCGAGGGATGTCCGACTGCCCGTTTAGACCCGAACCTCTCACAATCCAGGACTGCTGGCTCCCAATTGTTTGCCTGCCTGCCTTCCTGATTGCCCCTAACTGCTTCTGCCTGCCAGCTTGATCACCCCCTAACCACTCCCCTGCTAGCCTGATTCATGCCTAACTGCTCCCCTGCCAGCCTGTTTGCCCACAACTGCCCTCCCTTGCATGCCTAGTCCCTCCCAACTGCCCTCCCCTGCTGGCCATCTTGTGGTGGCCATTTTGTGTCCACATGGGGACAGGATCTTTGACTACATGGGGGCAGCCATCTTGTTTGTTGAAGTGATGGTCAATTTGCATATTACTCTTTTATTAGATAGGATAGAAGCCTGGTGCATGGGTGGGGGCCAGCTGGTTTGCCCTAAAGGGTGTCCCAGATCAGGGTAGGGATTTCCTTGGGGTGTGGGGAGGCCTGGGTGAGGGACCTGTGGTGGTTTGCAGACGGGCCACGCCCCCTGGCGACCCAAGCAGAGGCCCTGGTATCTGGGATTTATTTATCTTCTATAATTGAAATTTTGTAGCCTGGAGCGGAGGCCTTTATCACTGTTACCTTTACCCTCCACTGGGCAAGTCAAAGAGTGGGCCTGCAGGGTATGTAGAAAGCATGGCTTCCTCCATTGTTGATGAAACCCAAACCTCCTGCTTGCTCTGTCGCTGCAGCCATCTTGATTAGGGTTAATTTGCATACTTGCTCCTGATTGGCTGGTGGGCATGGCTTGTGGGTGTAGCAGAGTGATGGTTAATTTGCATATTGCTCTTTTATTAAATAGGATAGTTATCTGTATACACATTACACCTTGAAAACCCTGTTGCTGATCTCTTGTTAATTAGATTGATTTGCTTATTAGTTGGTATCATTAGTTTATATATTAAAAATGTATTAATGGACCTTTGTAGAGACCTAAACTAGGATTCAGAGTTAAGACCTAGTTCTTCCTGAGGATATTCAGGCTGGAAGGAGGATTAAGCAGAATAAGTCCTGGTGCACCAAAATTCAAGGCAGTGAGCACAGCTGACACTGAAGTAGTGGTTTTTGCAAGGAGTGTAGGTAGGGATGAGAGTACAGGCCAGCCAGGGACAATCAGGGAGAAAGCATAGAGGAGGTGACAAAATTGGGTCCAGGTTTGCCTGGAATTTATTCTGCGGGGTACTCCTTTCCCAAGCTCAAGGTATTTTCTTGGTTATATCATGGAAAAGCCATTTGCGTCCACATTCCCCTCATTCCTCATCTGCTTTCCCCCACTTTGTGCCCTACCTCCCCATCCTGAAGCTTCACGTCATGACAGATTAGGATCTTGGCTGAGATCAGAGTTCTGAACCACATAAGCATGAGGAGCCCATTTTGCAAAGGTGAAACGGTGTTTTAGAGGGGCCGGGTATTGCCTCCTCGGTACAGTCTTGCTTGGCCCCAAGGCTGTGTTTATGTGGACCAGTGTTAAAATGCTCGGATTTAAGGGGCAGTGGTCAGAGGCCTGTGGATTTGAGAAATTCCAGGAAGTTAGCCCATAGATGATCATTGTGACCGATACTGTCTGAGACTGGATCAAGCCACTGAGTACCTGTGCCCAGGGACTTGGACTTTGAGCTTCTCACTGAGAGCTCTGAGCTGAGTGGGGGTGAACTAGCGCTGGAAGGCTGGCAGACCGAAGGAGAGTGCTCAACCCAGCGTGAAGATGTCCCATAATCATTTCACCACAGCAAGGTGTGATCTATTAGGGGATAATTATAGTCTGAATCACACACTTTTCTAGTTCGGAGTATTAGGCTTGGTTGGTGGGGCAGGAAGGGGGAATTTGGGAGGGTGAGGGGTAGAAGATGGATGTAAGGCAGATAGGATTAGGGCAGGAATAAGAAAGGATCTGGGAGAACTCCCTTCCACAAATGCCAGGACTTGCACATGAATAGACATTGCTCTGTTTTCCCAGGAAGGCTGTGCATGTGAGTATGTGTAGCAGTGGCCAGCACACTGGAGGTCCTGCCAGATGTGGCTCTTAGACAGAGGAGGACTGGGCTTGCCATCCGGAGGGAGGCATTTAATCCATTGATTAAAAAGGCCCTAGTAGTGCCCATGAAGAGTCTGCTTGATTTGCAGGAGGCAGATTGTCTTTCAAGAGAACTTAGTGCCAATTCTTCTGCTTTGTTAGGGTGGCTTTGTGTCAGAAGATGCCTCAGTGTGAGTCCCTGGCAGAGCCTCAGTCTTCGTCCAGGCACTTCCCTGGCCATCTCCTAACCTCCACATCCTGTGTTTGGCGTCTTTCTTCTCCAGGCAGGAAGCCTGACTCTCCCATCTTTTCCTCTAGGAAAGCCTGCCTTTTTTTATGACAGTCTTCTGTGTGATCCCAGGCAGATGACTCCAGAGCCCCAAGCCAGGGCTCTGCTGAGGGGGTTAGATGGAGACTCTGAGCCCCTGAAACAAACTCTCTCTGCTGCTTTGGATTCATTCAGAAAGCAATGGGACTAGGTGACTACCGTAGAACATCCCAGCTAGAAGGACCCTTGGAGAACAGCTAGGTCCAACAACTCTCTCCTTATCTGCAGGAAGTATGTAAGGGGACAGGGATTGCTCAAGATCTCAGCACCTAGAAAGCAGGACCTGGTCCCCAGGGTGCTGACTCCCTACTTCTGGGTTTTTAATTCCCTGTCCACATTGCCTCTCAGAAGTGGGAAAGGAAAATCAAAGTCCCAAAAGGGCTCTTGAACAAAAGCTGCCTGCTCACATGGCAGCCAGAGTCCAGGAAGAATTGGGCAGGACACATGCTGGTTCCCTTTACTTGGGTAGAACTGGGTGTCTTCAGGCGAGATGGTGCTAGACCCCAATCTGATGGGCATGGGGAGCTAGCCTCCCAAGAGGATCTGTTGCATCTCTTAGGCATTCTAAGATTCAGCCAGTATGTTAAAACAACAGCTCACTTTTCTTGAATCTTCCTTTAATCCCCAAAGGAAGGAGTGACTTTAAATTATTTACTCTGCTCCTGTGTTTTCAGGTACAGAATTTTAGTTGTTTTATTATTTTTTTAATCCTCACCTGAGGCTATGTTTACTGAGTTTTAGAGATAGAGGAAGGAGAGGAGGGGGGAGGGGAGAAGAGGACGAGGAAGAGAAGGAGGAGGAGGAGGAGGAGAGAGAGAGAGAAACATTGATGTGAGAGAGGAACATCAATTGATTACCTCTACATGTCCCAACCTGGAATATGTAGAGAAGGTAATCAGTTGTTTTTAAAGAGAGAAGAAAATATGATAAAGTCTTCTAATGACCCATGTTTAGAATCTAATTATCACATACCAGTATATATATATATATATATATATATATATATATATATATTCTCTTGGTACAACATAAGTCTATCCACCAAAATTCCCTCATCTTGTGGAGAGGTCACCTGTTTCTGTGTTGTTGTTTGTTTTTTTCTTTAGTCTTTTTCAGTGATTCATTTATCTCCCTCACATTGGTTGTCCAACTGTGAATGAAATACTAAAGTGGTTAAATCTTAAGGGTCTCACGAGGGAGACAGGGGTATAAGTAACCGTGATAAAGTGATATAAATACCATAATAAAGGCATCTTCAAGCTGCTGTGGGCTTGCAGGAGATCACAGAGGACGTGTTAACCGAGTTGGGCGTTGAAGGCAGCCAGGTTTTGCTGCTTGGGGATGGAGAGACACTCGGGTAAAGGTAATAGCGTGAGAGGTGAGGGCCGGGAGAGGAAAATGCTGTCTTCAGGGCACGAGGTGTAGTGTGCTGTGGCTTGCCTAGAGTCGGGTGGCGGTGGCTGGGGAATTGTGGGCAGGAGATGAAGCCAGAAAGGACTTCAGATTTGGTGGTAATGTAGCTCATGAAGAGGGGCTTGGACTTAGGCACAAAGCTCCTGCTGTTATTTAGGCCTTAGTATCCCTTGCCCCCCTACCTCCAGACAATAGTTTTTAAAATTTCTTTTTAGTAATGGGAAAACATGGTGTGTTTTTTTTTCAAAACTTTTACACCCATCTCCAGATTTTAAAACATAAAACGACTTATTTTTTATTTTTTTAAAGTGAAAATGTATTTTCACAGTGACATGCCCAGTGGAGGGGAAAGTGTTTTTGTCCCTGAATGGAGCTGACCCGAAAAAAACCTCCTCGTCTATGGGATTCAGACCGTTCTTACGTCCCGTTTGGTTTGGCAGTGGCGCTGGCGGTGGAGTGCCTGTGATGGGCACTCTGGTAATGGGAGAGGCTGTAAAAGCCGGGAGCACGTCCCGAGAAGAGTGACCTTACGAAGAAAGTTCTGGGAAACAGACCACAGGGAGACTTTACAGGAATTTTCAATTGAGCCCATAGGCAAAGCACATGAGGGAAGGAGATGTAATTACAGTTGTTAGTCTATGAAAAGATAGAGTGAGTGACATGAAATGGCTGTTCTAAGTTTCTCCTTCCTGTAGGAAAGGAAGGAATGAGATTTTATGCATTCATCTAAGCAAATATTTAGTGAGTGCCAGCTGTGAGGTGGGCCCTGTACTAAATGCAGGAAATAGGGTGGTTACCAAAAAACAGCCCAGGTGCCTGCTCTTACGGAATCATGGGGGAAGACTGACATGAAGCAAGGTATCGCACAAATGGGCAAAAACAAACTATAGTGAGTGCTGTGAAGGATGAAGTTCTCATTTAGACTGGAGGACCGTGGAGGAGTTCTCTGAGGAGGTGGAGGCAAGTCAAGGCATGGTGAGTAAGCATCAGCCAGGCAAAGACGGGTGTGGGGGAGTGTCCCATGCAAAGGGGAACAACCTGGAAAAAAGCTGGGAGTTTTTGGGGAACTACAAGAAAGCCTGTGTAGCTAGCAACACAGAGGGGGTAGGGCAGGAAACCTACTCGGAGGAGGCTAGAGAAGGATCGTGCTGAGCCTCATGGGTCCCGGTAAGAATTTTGATTTTATCCTAATCGCGATGGGAAATAACACAATCCGGTTTAAAAGGTGATTCAGACAGCTCCATGGAGAAGGGAGTTGTGAGGGCAGGAATAGGAGCTGGGCCAGTTGGGAGGTTTTTACCATAATTAAGGGGAGAGACTGGGGTGGCAATGGAGGAGCAGAGAAATGGACAGGTGAAAGACATATTTTGGAATAGAGTTATTTGGAATGGGTAAACGGATTCGATGTCGGGCGAGAGAGGGAGGGAGATGGTTATCTCCCAGGTTGCTGGCACAGTGTGCCCGTGGGCTTCTCAACGGGTACCAGACCGCTTAAGGCTGTAAGAGCCCTAACCTTTAGAACAGGTCAGGTAGGATTGACCCGAATCCAGCCTCACAGAAGCTCTCTCTGGGCTGCACACAGGCCCTAAGGAACTTGTATAACCCAAGTATGCCACTAGGGGGAGCATGGCCTGCATTCTCTGTCAAGGTCTGGAGGGCTTTTTGAAGTTTAGATTGCTTTCAAGACTTACTTGTATCAGCTTCAGTACTGGACCTTGGCCCTGGCCTGTGGCCCCTCATTCTTCATGGGAAAATGCCTGGCATATGGCAATTGCTCAGTAACTCTTGGTATAATGTTATATTGGTGATAATGTGAATAATATCTTATTTTAGAAATGGATGGGCATCGCCTCTGCTTTCTCAGTATAGAGACGGGGCAAGTGGAATGTGCATGTAGAAGGTCAGGAGAAGACCCTGACCTGGGATGGGATACCTGTTGGGAGTGGGAAGAAGGAAAACCTGAGTGATTCGATGGCCTTGAACTTGTTGTTTCATTCTCTCTTCCTTTGCAGACTTGGGACCTCAGGGCCTATGAGGATTTCTGAGGGGTACTTGGGTCAGGTTGGGCATTTCAGTGGGTGATCGGGTATGCATCCTCTTTGAGGCTCTGTGTCCTCTTTTTTGCGGGGGGGTGGGGAGGAGAGAGAACAACTGTTCCAGGGTTTTGTTGTTTGTGGTGAAGAGCAATTGACTTTTACACATTAACTCTTTTTTATGCTCATCTCAGCCCTATCAGTTATGATAG
This sequence comes from Lasiurus borealis, assembly GCA_004026805.1. Lineage (NCBI taxonomy): Eukaryota > Metazoa > Chordata > Mammalia > Chiroptera > Vespertilionidae > Lasiurus > Lasiurus borealis. Next base: position 55,650 of record PVJN01003551.1, on the reverse strand, counting down.
GTTTTATAGATGGAAGTTGAAGGTTAGATGATTTGCTCAAGTGCACATGGCTGGTGGTTGAGCCAGGCACTGCCAAAGTCTTCTGACTCTTGCCCTGCCCGGTGCTCTTGGAACTAGTCTGCTTAATATATATGGAACAGAGTCGGAAGGCTTGGGAATGATTTCTAGATCAGGGGTAGCCAATCTTTCGGGCCTCTAATCGGCGATCACTGTTCTAGATCTGTTATTTTCTGATTCTGTGATTTGGGGCAAGTCATTTGACCTCTCTTAGATTTTAAAAAACAAAAAACGTTAAATTAGTATGATAATACCAGCCCTAACTTTCAGGCCTATTGCGTTGAACAGATGAGTCAAGAATTGTGAGTATTTGGGGAAAAATATAAGATAATTTATAGCTATAGAGCAGGACTTTTTGCCTCTAAAATGTGCACCAGTACTTCCACATCTCATAGGGGCTATCATAGAGTCTTCAGACTAAAAGGATAGTGGTCAGGCTTACATCACCATTACTCAGAAAGATTCTCTAGCCAGTTGCTCAATGGTTAGAGCGTTTCCCCGTGGACAGAAGGGTCATGGGTTTGATTATAGTCAAGGGCATGTACCTCCATTGCAGGCTCAGTATCCAGCCTAGTTGGAGGCTGTGTGGGAGGCAAACAATAGATGTGTCTCTCTTACATCAATGTTTCTCTCTGTCTCTCTCCTTCCCTCCCCTGCCCTTCCATTCTCTCTAAAATAAAAATGGAAAAAATATCCTCGGGTGAGGATTAACCATAACAACAAAAAGATTCTCCACCTTCCCCTGGAACTCGCCTTGTATTTTATAACTGGTTATCAAAAAGGTTGTTAGTTTGTGAGATCACATGGCAGTGTACTTTAGTGGAAAGTACACAGGACTAGGTGGCAGTAGACTGCTCTCTACTCTTAGTTCTTCAACTGCACAACTAGCTTTGTAATTGTGGACATTTGATCTTTCTGAGCCTCAGTTTTCCCCTCTATAAAATGGCAGGATCGGTCCAGTACATTTCAAAAGGTTTTGAGGATCAGACAAAATAGTGCATGTAAAAGAAGGTTACAAGGCATAAATGCTCACAGGGGGTTAAAATTAGAGGGTTTGCTGTGTCCTAGGCACTGTGCTCCCTCCTGGACAGAAGTGATACTCTTACTGTCCAGGACAGCAGCTCACAGGAAGCCTGAGCAGGGAAGAGAGATGAGGATGTATCACCTTTGTTGCTTGGGCTATGACTCTGGACTTCCCCAGGACTCTGACTGGTCCTGACCTAGTGTCTTTCCTCTCCATTACAGGAAGATGAGAGACTGCTTGGGCACCAGCACTAGTACCATGAGGCCCTGCACTGGTTAAAACCATCGCCACGACCTGGGCAGGCAGCAAGGTAAGCAGAGAGGCCAGTCCAGGCGAGCTCCTGGGATGTGAATGCATTTCCGCCTCAGCTGCTGCCCGGAAAATCCCAAGTGCACAAACAAGTCAAGGCAATGCATCTGGGTCCTCCTGCCCGTATCCAGGACCCAGAGGAAGGGCTTGCTTCCCCTCCAAGTGCTCCAGCTTACCCCCAGACCCCCCCGGGCCGGGATTCTTCCAAGTTATAAAAAATGAGACACTGGAGGGGAGGAAAACAAGTCCACTCACTGTCTTCTCCCTTCTCCCCTCTGAGCTGTTTAAGCAAGTTCCCAGGAGCAGCCCAGAGCCTTGTTTGACTGGACGGGAGGTAGGAGGAGTGGAATGCGTGCAAAAACCGAGCTGATCAAAAGACAGTGCTGTTTCATGGAAGCCTCCCAGAGCTAGAGAGTGAGAGGGGGAGAGAGAGAGAGGGAGAGAGAGAGAGCACAGCAAGCGAGTGCTGGCGAGAACAGGGTCTCCATGACAACTGGCCTGGCCGGCTAGCAGTGCTCTGCTCATTTGGCTGGAAGGAGCGCCACGAAAGGTCAGAGGAAGGCGCTGTGGGAAGCTCGCAGCAGGTATCAGAGCTCAAGTGAGTGGATTTGGGGGCCCTGGGCTCCCTGTCAGGCTGTGGTGTGAGCCAGACTCTGCCGAGAATGGAGTGGGCAGGAAAGCACCGGGACTTCCAGGTAAGGTCTGCTCCGGGCTGGGACTGTTTTCCTCCTGTCCTGACCATGGTCTTGGGCTGCTTTCTGGGAGGCAGGCGAGTGTCTGTGCTCTCTGCTCAGGGTTGGGGGCTCAGGAATGATGTCATGCTCCAACAGTTGGATTCTATTAGCTCAAGGAGGAGGGATACAGCCAATTTTCTTGACTTTGCAAGTCTCGCTGATCTCACTCTTGCTGAACCTGAAGTGTTTAGACTTCACTATAGAAATTATCTTACTTTTATTTAGAACAAAGGCTTAGGATATTTTACAGGAAGAATCTTATATAGAAAAAGTGAGTTTTTATCACTCCGGCATTGTGTTTATAGTTCTTACATGGAAACTCCAGTGTCTTTTGAGTGGCTCTGTTTGTTCTGTGAACACTGTCTGTTTTGTCTCTTAATGCTGCTGTGTCTGACCTGTAATGAAGAAAAAAAAAAAAGCTAATTAACTCAGCTAGGAGCCTGTGGTGAGTTGCAAGTCTCTGTGGAGCACTTGTTAGGACAGAGGGACTGTCTTAGGGATATCTCAACCGGGGTCCATGTGTGTCTGTGTATCTGCCAGTCTGTCTGTCTCTCTCAGCTCAGTAAGAAGCAAACTGTCCTCCCTCATTAATAAGATCCATCACAGGCTTTCATTAAAGATCTGTTGGGGTGGGAAGGGTACTAGGGTACAGGTCTTGGGATTGGAGGGTCTACAAAGAGGTTTCTTAACCAGATATTACGGAGTGCACTCTCAGTGGCAGCTGCTAGGAGCGAGGCTGCCGGAGGAGACATGAGGTGCTGGTGTTGTGTCGATGGATTTCTAGGGTTAATATTTTAACCAGATCTCAGGGCACGCAGTGTGCTCCTACTGTTTGTCCTCTGTTTTGGTAAAACTTGTTCTGACCTAGTGGAGGTTTTGTGGGGAGCACAGTGTGGCCTAGGAGAGGAGACACATCCAGAAAGGCACTTGCACAGGTGAAGGGTGGCTAGGTTATCAGTGGTCTTATTAGGAGGACTAATACAGTGGGCACTCCCTGCAGTGGAGACCCATCAGAGGATGTACTTCCACCCCAGCCGTGCTGTGTCTTACACTCCTGGACCTCAGGCAACTTTGGTTTCTCTGTGGGATGAAGGAACAGCTGCTGTCCTGGCTCTTCGTTTTTTCTTGAACTTTCTGAACAGAATGTCTTTTGTACTCTGGCAAACAATGAGGGGGCCTTCTAATTCATTCCGGGTCAGCTTGCCAATGCAAGCACTGGCCATCCCCATTGCGGGCTCCCTGAATGTGGACGTGTGTGCATGAATGTTGTGGCCTGAGGGCCCACAAGGGCGAAGTCAGTGGCCCTGGACCTCAGATGGGACACTTCTAAAATGAGGCTTCTTTTTACTACACTTCAGGGATTCCCTGCTTGGTTGAAATGAGTTGTATTGGGGGAGGGCGATAATGCTGTTGGTTGGGATGAAAGTGGAGCATAGGAGTTGGAGCCTGTGAAGCAGAGGGCCCTTCGGTGGGCAAGGCAGACCCAGGATCTCAGTTCTCCTCCGCTCATGTGGTTTATGGCTGTTGCCCCACATGTGTGAAGAAGGTAGCAGATGATCTTTGGATGTTGCAGACAATTAATGGATCTAGGGTTAAGAGACTTTGAGTCCATGGCCAGGTTCTCAAAGTGGATATGGGCAAATTCCTCAACCTCACTGACTTCAGATTTATTAGCTGTAGCATGGAAATAATGATAAAAATTTTTCTCAGGATTGTTGGGGCGAGCAAATGAGATAATTTCCATTAATGTAATTTTAAACAAGTCAAGTTCTATACAGTGTAAGATGAGTTGGAATTTGAAGGACAGCCCAACTCTCTTATGGAAAGTCATTGCCTCTCTGCTCTGGTCTTCCCACTTATCAAGTGCCCCACTTTTCTCCTGCATTTATAAATAAAGATGAGAAAAACCTTAGAAGACTTTTTTAAGATGTTAAAGGAAAAATACAGTGCTTTCTTGGGTTGGGAAGTTGAGAAAGAGTGGTGTTCACTGTAGACTTTGAGCCTCATGAATGACCTTCAGAGATGACCCTTTCCTTAGGTCACTTGACTTGTTTTAGTACCGAGGAGGGGGATTCCAGGAGACCTCTGGCTTTCCCAGTGTCTCATGACTACCTGGCAGGTATCCCTTCATCAATGTCAGTAGCTAGAGGAGAGGCTACTGCTTGCCAGGGTTGCTTCCCTTATTTGCTGGGTTCTGCTGGGCAGACTGTGTTGCGAGGGCAGGGAGGCCTCTCTCCTCTGCTCTCCTCTCTCCTTTGAAAGGCAGGCCTCTAACTGGCAGGAAGAGTTCCTGCTCTGGAAGGCCCCTTGGGGGTTGGGCAGCCCTTTCAGGGACTTGTGCGACTACAGCTTAGAGGGAAACAAGAAAGAAAGAAACAAGGAAGTGGGAATTCCAAGGGCAGAGATACTTGATATGCCATGGGGCTGTGCCAAGGAACAGAATTGAAGGGGAGCGGAGATGCCAGCCAGGGCATCCCAGACCTGTCATCAGGAATCTGTAGGGATCATGGTATATAGGTGGGAGCACAGGGGAGGAGCCGGGCACCCAGCTTTTGTTGTCAGACCAAGAACCCTGCCAGCCATGCCCTGGAGTGATGTCTGGGAAGAAGCCCCTGAAAAGACCTAGAGTAGGCAGATATTTTATTTTTAAAAACCAGTAGAGCCCTGTTTCCAGGTGAATCCCGTCACCGCAGCTTCTGAGGCCTGCTGTAGCTGTGCCCACCCCTTGTCAGTCCAGCTTCCCCGAGCTGGGTTACAAGTTGGATCCCTCCATCTCCCTTAAGGAACATTCCTGTTCTCTCTTCCCCGTCCTCAACTCCCCTTCCTGCACACTCTCCCCCCCTGGGCTTCCTCCTCTCTAAAATGAGAATGGTCAGTTACCTAAGGAAGTTGAAACTTTGAAATACTTTCGAGGACAGGCCAAGAGCATCCTTAATTCTGCTGGCTCTGTTCCTGCCCCTGGAATGAAGGGCTTGGGTGCACAGTTTGGAGGGGCACCCCAGACTGCAAATATCCTAGCCACGGGGCTGGCCTGGAACTAAGAGAGGCTGTGCTCCATTCACCACCCCCTCCAATTCTAAGAACTGTTTTGAGGAGTTCTGCCTGCACCTGAGGGAGGTGGGAGCCTTCCAAAGCATCTCCCTGCAGGCTGGTGGGACTAGGACTGAAGAGCATGTCTTCCTGTAGCTTCTCTTAGCTGTTCCCTGAGAGACTCCTAATGTCCAGTGTGGGGCCCAAGAGAGTTTTCTGAGATAGCCAAGCAAAGAGAACATGTATCAGAGCCCGTAGGAGGCCAGGCAGCATCCCTGCAGAGCTCTGGATTGGCCTCTCTTCTGTGCTCTGCACTGGCTGGGAGGAGAGGATGTTTAGGGCAGGCTGCTGGGAGGGGGAGGGGAAACCAGCTCCCAGATAATTGAGTTCTTTGAGTTAGAGGAACCATGGAAAGTGGAGAAGGGGCCAAGAGGGCATGAAAGAAAGAAAGAAAGAAAAAAAGACCATCTGGCATAGTGTGCAGGGATTTCTCTCCAAAGCCTGTGGGAAAACTTGAATTAGTGAGTGCCTTCTTCTGGGGGTGGGGAGGGAGACTCTGCATCTATTTTATGCTGAGAGGAGACACTGTGTTCATGTGTCTCGGTAGGTGGGCGGAGTAAATACTGGGGACATCTGTCTTAGGGGAACATGCCATGTAATATTGTATGATTGAAAAAACCTGGGGTCTCTGTTTCTAGCCATAGGCCCTAGAAAACTGGTACCATGCATTTCCGTGTATGTGTGTGTCTGTGCTTGTGTGTCTGTGTGTGTAGGTGTGGGGGAGAGGAAGATGTTAAATGAGTCTAGACTACATTATTGAAGGATTTTTCCAAAGATCTCTTATTTTTTTTGGCTCCGTTACACTGTTGTTGAAGGGCTGTTGAAATTATCACAATATTCTCCTCATGTAAAAACTGCCTGAATGTTGATTGTACTTTCTTTATAAAGGGCGAATTATATGCAATTAGGGTATGAGGCCTTCTCAACCAGAGTTGACCTGTTTCTCAGGGCTTATGAAACCACCCCACTTTTCAAAAATCTAGACTCTCATTCTGAGAGATTTGTCCCTGAAGGAGTTTGTATGTGAGCTGGAGATTCCCAAGAACTGTTTGGGAAAAATGAGTTGAATGGAGGGTTGTGGGAATCATGATCTGGAACAGTAGGAAGAATACTAGAAGGAAAAAGGGAGAGGCCCTGGGGAGGAGGATTGAAGAGAGGACAGTTCTCAGGAAGGCAGGGGTGATTGATAGAAAAGGGTTACCTTGGTGGAACTAGGAAGCCTTCACAATTGAGCAGAAGGCTGGCCTGTCCCCACGGGACTCAAGGAGATAGTGCTGTGTAGGTTCTAACAAATCCTAGGAAGAGCGGAGTGGGTGGGGGTGGCTGGCATGGGGATTGACACTCCTGTTCATTTGCTCTTGGGCTTGGCAGCATCTCTGGTGCCCATATGCTGTCTTGGTCTGTTCACCCATTTAGTTTCACCCATTTAGTCACTGAACACAGAGGATCTGGGCCAAGAGCTGGGCAGGATCTAAAAAAGTATCAAGTGTGGTACTCATGCCCATATATGTTGTAGTAAATGTTGTGGTTATTTCCTCCCCAGAGTGGGCCTTTGTGTGATGAAGAGAAGAGAAACAGATCTGCTGAAGTATTGGGTTTTGGTGGCAGGGTTAATGACTCGTGCTTTAGGCTGGGAAAAAGAAGAAGAGTCCGACTCTCAGATGCTGATTTAAAGCATTTAAAGCACGGTCTGAATGATGGATGAGAGCCAACTAAAGGACTGGAAATATGAGGAGGGCGAGGGTTCTCGGCCTGTGTCAAAGCTTTTTTGAGAGTGTCAGAAGATAGGGTGTGAGGAAGGGGGGAATAGGAAAAGGAAAATGGGAAAATTGGGAAGAAAATTATTAATTGCCTGGGTTTTAGAACTACTTCATTTCATGGAAGGAACTGAATTTTGATGCACTCACTTATGTCCTGGAACAGAGGCACCTTTATGGAGTTCTGATAACTGAGATGAAATAGATCACTTTTTAACGAATCAACCTGTGATGTGTTTGTTCAACTGGATAATCAGTGAGTGTACTAAGCTGCCTTAAAGCAGCTCTGATAGAACCATTTGCACTTAATATGAGTCTTTTACATTTGGTGTGGTGCAGTGATTAAGAGCTGGAGCTCAGGGGTCTTATAAGCCTACATTTAGAACCTGACAGTACTACTTACTAACTGTGTTACCTTGTGACCTTGGGCAAGTTACTTAATCTCTCTGAGTCTCAATTTTCTGTGAGGCATCTGTAAAATGAATATAATGATAGTACTTAGCTTGTTGGAGTATGATGAGAAGGAGATGAAATGACACCTCTAATGCTCTCAGCCCAGAGCCTGGCACACAGTAGATGTTCAATGCTTTCCATTATCATTACCAACTTAGAGCAGCATTTCCAAGGGCGTAAAGCTGGCACCTCTTTTTTTTTAATTTAATAAATCTTTATTGCTCAGATTATTACAGTTGTTCCTCTTTTTTCCCCCCATAGCTCCCCTCCACCTGGTTCCCACTCTACCCTCTGCCCTTCCCTCCCCTCCATTGCCCTCATCCATAGGTGTACGATTTTTGTCCAGTCTCTTCCCACACCCACCTCACTCCTTTCCCCCTGGATATTGTCAGTCCACTCCCTTTCTATGCCTCTGATTCTATTATATTCACCAGTTTATTCTCTTTATCAGATTTTTAATTCACTTGACTTTTAGATTCATTTGTTGATATGTATTTGTTGTTCACAATTTTTATCTTTACCTTTTTCTTCTTCTTCCTCTTATAAAGAATATCTTTCAGCATTTCATATAATACTGGTTTGGTGTTGATGAACTCCTTTACTTTTTCTTATCTGTGAAGCTTTTTATCTGACCTTCAATTCTGAATGATAGCTTTGCTGGGTAGAGTATTCTTGGTTGTAGGTTCTTGCTAATCATCACTTTGAATATTTTTTGCCACTCCTGTCTGGCCTGCATAGTTTCTGTTGAGAAATCAGTTGACATTTGTATGGGTGCTCCCTTGTTTTTCTCTTGCTGCTTTTAATATTCTCTCTTTGTCATTTGCTCTTGGTATTTTAATTATGATGTGTCTTGATGTGGTCCTCTTTGGATTCCTTTTGTTTGGGGTTCTTTGCCCTTCCTGGACTTGTAAGACTATTTCTTTCACTAGATGTGGGAAGTTTTCAGTCATTATTTCTTCAAATAGGTTTTCAGTATCTTGCTCTCTCTTCTTCTGGCACTCCCATAATTCTGATGTTGGTATGCTTGAAGTTATCCCAGAGGCTCCTTACACTATCTTCACATTTTTGGATTACTTTTGCTTTTTGCTTTTCCAGTTGAGTGTTTTCTTCTTCTTTGTATTTCAAATCTTTGACTTGATTCTTGCGATCCTCTAGTCTGCTGTTAGGTCTCTGTGTAATATTTTTTATTTCAGTCAGTATATGTTTAATTTCTAGTTGGTCCTTTTTCATCTCCTTTTGGGTCTTGCTAAATTTATCCATCTTTTCTAGGAAATTCTTGAAAAACTTTTAAGTGTGGCTTTGAACTCTATATCCAGTCATTTGTTTTCCTCCATTTCTTTTGCTTGTGATCTGTTCCTTTGTCTCTGCATTTTCGCTGCTTCCCTGAGTTGGTAGAGTAGCTTTGTGTGTTAGGTGTCCTATATGGCCCAGTAGCTCCGCCTCCCCAGTTACCTGAGATGGACTCTCTTGGTCCACCCCTTTGTTGACTGTGTGTACAACTTTGTTGTAGTTAAGTCTTGATTGTTGTTGGTATCACTGGGGGGAATTGACCTTCAGGCAACTGGATGTGCGGATCAGCTGTGTCTACACCAGGAGAACTTCTGTGCTGGAGACAGCCTTATGGGACAAGACTTGCAAAATTCCAAAAGCCTCTGTGCTCAGTTAGGATAGGATGGAGTCTCAGGGCTGTGCAGACAGCCTTGGTGGCCCGTGAGCCCTGCCCTATGAGGCTCTTGCGTCTCAGTGTCCCTCGGTAATTGCTACAGTCCTCTCTGAGTACACTCGCGCTTGTGCGTGCTTCCAGACCTCTGCCTTTCATGGCTCCCCTGAGTTTTTGTGTGATCCTCCCTTTTTCCGACAGTCCAGATTCCCTCCGTATGAGTCTTGCCCAGAAGTGGGGTTCAGTGCAGTCAGAAGTGGGGTTCAGTGCAGTTGGGAGTTTTCTAACTCACTCCCACGAAGCCAGCCAGGTACTCAGCCTCTCATCCTCTCCACGTATATGTCTCTGTACCTCAGCTTTTTGCAGCTCCTCTGGTTTCTGTGAGCCTCTCTCTTTCCTTCTAGTTGTAGAATTTCCACTCAGCCAGCTTTCCTGTAGTTCTGGATGATGCCTGTTCTGTCTTTTATCTGTAGTTTTGAAATTGTTATGTGAGGCAGCAGTTTAGGTCTTCACCTATGCTGTCATCTTGGTTTTATCCTCCAGGCTGGCACCTCCTAATCAGGTTGGGGTTACTGTGCTGGGAGTCAAATCAGATTCTTCTTATAGTAGTAGTTTCCACTTTGCATTTTCTTCATCTTTCTGTCAAGATCCTAGGAGAGTCTCTGAGGTGGTCCTTCTCAAACCAGCTTCACAGGCTCAGCTTTAACAGCCTGTAGGATGCTTACCCTTAATGGTCAGGGGAGACTAGAACTGTCTGTTGCCTGCCCCTTTCCTGTAGGCCAGCCCCTGTGGGGCTCCTGCAGTCTTCCTTAACCCAGTACTGGAGGCCCTTTGCCAGCTGCTTTCAATGCTCTGGGCACAGGCCGTCCCAGTGCTCCTCTCTCCACTTCCATGAATTCCATGGATGTACCTCCACCACCCAGCTTAGAGCACAGGCTTTGCAGCCAGCTTTGGAGATTCGTAATGTGGCTTTTCTTCTTCCTATCTGTGGATCTCTGGCAAATTAATTTCTGTAAACCTTAGTGTCTTCACCTGCAAATTGGGAATATTGTTGCTCATATGAAAAGTTTGTTGTAGTCTTTCCGCCATCTTTCTATGCCACCATAATCATACACATGAATGTCCTGGCTGATGCTCTGAAGAGTATCAACAGTGCTGAAAAGAGAGGCAAATGCTAGGTTCTTTTTAGACCGTGCTCCAAAGTCATCAGCCATTTTCTAACTGTGATGATGAGGCATGGTTACTTGGCAAATTTGAAGTTATTGGTGACCACAGAGCTGTGAAAATTGTTGTGAACCTTACAAGCAGGCTAAACTAGTGTGGAATTATCAGCCTCAAATTTGATGTGCAACTGAAAGATCTAGAAAAGTGGCAGAACTGTTTCTGCCCCGTCGCTTTAGTTTTATTGTACTGCCAACCTCAGCGGGCATCATGGACCATGAAGAAGCAAGAAGAAAACACACAGGAGGGAAAATCTTGGGATTTTTTTTCTAGCATTGCAAATAAAATGTGCAAATAAAATGCCTCAGAGGAGAAATACGTTTGTTGTAAGGGTTAAATGAGTTGATTTATATAAAGCACTTGGAGTATAAAAATAGGGGTCCTGACATGAATATGCTCTCAGTGAATGCCAGCTGCTGCTGTTGTTAGAGATCTCTTCCACAGGCATTGTTTTGCCTGCCATCCGCAGGAGAAGGAGCCCTGGCCAGGTAGTCCGCAAGTCCCGGCTCTACCGACTTGCTGGGTGACCCTGGGGATGTAACTTGGCTTCTCTAGGCTTCAGTTTCCACTTCTAGAAAGTGGAAGGTTTGGACTGAGTGTTCCTATCAGCATTCTGACTTATTTTTTCAGTTCGATTCTCTGAAATTCTATGAAATGAAGTATAATATTCTATATATTTTATCTCCCGAAATTAGCCAACATATATAATTTGTGCTTTAAGACTACTTGAGTAACTTTTTTAAAAAAATCATCCTCATTTTATTTTTTTATATATTTTATTGATTTTTCACAGAGAGGAAAGGAGAGAGATAAAGAGTCAGAAACATCGATGAGAGAGAGACATCGATCAGCCGCCTCCTGCACAACCCCGAATGGGGATGTGCCCACAACCAAGGTACATGCCCTTGACCGGAATCGAACTCAGGACCTTTCAGTCCGCAGGCCGATGCTCTATCCACTGAGCCAAACTGGTTTCCTTTGAGTAACTTTTTAAAAAACCCCAGCAGCTGGATTCAAGAAAGCGTTTCTACTTCATACTCATGACCTGGAGAGACGGGAACATGTTCGCAGATGCACAGGACTGGGCTCCAACAGCTTGCAAAGAGGCTCCAGCCCTTAGTAAGCTAGGAAGTCCACCAGGTCTCTAAGAAGGAAGTGTGTGTCACTTGGTGCTGCTGGGAAAATTCGGGTTGACATGAGTTAGAATCCTTATTTGTTCTGCTGTATGGACTTATACCAGCTCTGTGGATAAATATGGCTATCCCCGTCTCCTCCTCTCAGTGGAGAAAAATTGCTGTGTTCTGTGACTGACTTTCTCTCTCCTTTAGAGTTTTAAGTGAGCCAGTTGTGCTCAAAGACAAACCCGTGTGTTTGGGGGAGGAGTCATCCAATGAAAGCATAATGTTTAGAGCCTGGTTCTGGACTGTTGGGGTCAAATTCTGGCTCTGTCACTTACTGGCTGTGCAACCTCGGAGAAGTTAACTTCGCCTGCCCCTGCCCCAGTGCCTCTTCTATATAATTGCATGGGGTTGAGGCCTAAGTATCAGGTGCCTAGAAGAGTGTCTAGTATCTAGTGCTGTATGAAACGTAAGAAATTGTTGTAGTTGTAAGCCAAGCAGAATTCATTTCTGAGTAACTAGCCTGTCAGGTTTGTTCTCCTGAGAAATGGGAGGCGATATCCCCATCCTCCGTGTGAGCAGTGGGGAACATTCAGCCCGTGGTTCCGTATAAGGCTGGAGAAATAATTTGGTCTCACCTTGCCAAGGCACTGGGGTGAGTTAATTAAATGTTTTACCAAATAACGGCCGGCTAATTTTTAAGTTGATAATTTCGTATGGCTTTCGAATGATGTTACAAATATCCAAATGGCCCTTGGCAGAAAAAAGGTTCCTCACCCCTGCTCTATGTCTTGGGCAGCTATCTCGTATCAGCAGAGCAGTCGTACTAGTAAGTGCTCTCTCACCTCCCCCAGTCAGTACCTAGATCATAGCTCTGTGGCTTTGCTGTGGTGAAGCAATATGTAAGCCAGAGGGGGATCAAGGTGGACCAAAGAAGCATGTCCCTTGAAAGGCCCCTCTCTAATGATAATGTATGTCGCATGGCCCTGTAGTAGGGACATGGCAGAGCCCTGTGTAAAAGAGCAAGATAGGACCTGGGCTCAAGGAGCATGTAAACTCAGACAGACAGCTGGGTGTCAAGAGTGGGCAGGTGATTTTGGCTAAGACAGTAAGAGGTGTCATAAAGCTCCTGGCACTTTGTCTTTCCAAGAGACATGCTGACTCCCGGCCCAAGCAGTGACCGCTCGGACCGCTCAGAAGTGCGGGGGATTGAGATGCGGAGATACTAATCTGTTCCTAACGAGAATGAGCAGCACACATAGCTTGGTGCATCTTATCTGCAAGTGTAATTATAAAGAGATTTCCTTCTCCAACTGCAAGAAGCAGAAACTTTCGCTGCCAAACTTAGCAGCATGTTTTAAGTCCCTCAAATCTCCTTTGAGTGCTACCAAAGCTCTCAGCTTTGTTGTTATCTCTTGTTGAAATACAGCCTGGGAAGGTCATATCAACAGTGCCAATTTATGGGCCTGCTGAACCCAGGCAGGCCTAGGGCAGAATGGGGAGTTCCTGGGAGTAGGTGCTTCACAAATTTTCTCTTTGAATGAGGCTGTCTATAATTTAAGGTTCCTTTTGCTTGAAAAGACTGAATACTGCAGGTTAGGGTCAGACGTTTTATTTCTTCTGTTTTACTTCTGGAGGCTCCCACAGGCAGGAGTTCAGACTCCATGATGGTAGCTCCCTGTACACTCAAAAGCTCAGCTGTAGTGTGACTGACATCATGCCCTACATTCCTCATTGGAGGTATGTATTCCTGGAATAATGCTGTGCCAGGATCTCCCGCCCTATTTAGTTTGTTACCCATTTTTGACTTACTGTGTGTTCTGAAGGACTGAGTGATTAAAAGAGGTGACGACCAGACGATGTGCAAACCACACATGGGGCTTTGTACTCTCTTGTAAACATCTGGGGATAAGAAGGTTAAACCCGGGTATGTATGTATTTGTCACATGGCAAAAGAGGTACCGATAGGAAAGATAATTAAAGAACCCGACTGACCCTGGCAACTATAAAGAAGTATGGCTCTTGAATGCAGGAGGAGCAGCTGAGATGAACTTAGCAGTGGCCGTAGTTTGCAGTCTGTGACTTGACTGACTCAGCTGCTGTGGTCAGGGAACTGAGACTTGGGAATCTAGCAAGGGAAGAGTGCACGGAAGTTCCTTGTTTTCTTTGCCTCCTGCTAACCCCTGACTCACTCACCCCTTTGGATTCAGCACAAATGGCAAGACTGCCAGAAAAGTTGCTGGTTTTTTAAATGGACTGGGCAGCACTGGTCTCTCTGGGTTTGTCAGCATGGCTGAGCTGCCGTCTGGGAGAGCCAGAGTGAGGATAGGATGCTGGTGGCAAGACGGGTGGCGGGTTTTGGTGACTCTGAGTAAAGTACCAGAAGGGAAGTGGCAGGGATTGGGTTTAAAAGACAGCAATGAGAAACAACTAGAAATGTTTGTTTTATTTAAGTGGCATTAAATGGAAATAAAAAGTTGTTTGTGTGTGTGTGTGTGTGTGTGTGTGTGTGTTTTCTTCTCAATCTCAAAACCCAGAGGTGGATTTCAAAACCAGTGCTATCTAGATTTCTTACCCTGAAAAATACCCAAGGTCAGTGTGCACATAGCTTTGCTGGAAGAAGTTGAGCCTGGGAAGAATAGACTTCCCAGGAAAATCATGGAATTACGTGTGTTTTGTCACAACGAGAAAAATTGGTGGAGGCGGCCAAAGAAAGCCATGGAGACTGCAACACCTGTGTCATACTCCCAGCCGCCGTAGCAGCCAACATCTTGTCAGTGGGAGAGTTGGGATAACTTTTTCTGTGTTCCCCAGGGGCTCCTTTCTCCTCAGACTCTTCTCTTTTTAATTTACAGCCTTTCCCTGAGACCCATCTTCTACTGCCTACCAGTTAGTTGCAAAATGAAGGGGGTGGGGACTGTTCAACTCTGCCTCCTATTTTGAAACTGAATTTGTTTATTCATTTATTCGATACAGAGTTTTCGAGTATCCATTTTGCTCTAGGCGCTGTTATAAATGGGGGGGATGTAGAGATAAGGAAGACAACAAAGTCCTTGTATCATGGAGCTTCAAGTATAGTGGGGGGAGCAGTCAGGAAACAAGCAAAGAAATCTACAAATGAGAAGAAGATCCAGATTCAAGCTATAGAGGAAACAATGGTCATGTAAAAGAGGTAACAGGAACTTGAAAGCTATTTTCAACAGAAAAATTTAGAGAGAGCCTCTCTGAGAATATGACATTGGAGCGTCAAGTTCAAGGACAGCTTTGGGGAAAGTACACTCCTGGAAGAGGGAACAGCAGAGGCAAAGCCACTGAGATCGGGGAGAGCTTGGCCTGTTCTAAGAACATCAAGTCATTGTTGCTAGAATCCAGGGAGCCTGAATGTAGGGTATAAAATGGTGATGGAGGCTAGTTCAGGCAGAGCCTTTTGGCCACGGTAAGGAGTTTGAAGAACCAACATGAGGGGTATATATTGTATTTGAGAGAGATCGTTGGCTAAGAGGAACATTGAATTTGATTATCTGAAAAGAAAAAAAATATGGGTAAGTAGGATCTGGAGAAGGTATAGACACACAGCTAATTAGCTAAAGAATGTTGAATATTCAGTTCTGCATATTTCTTGGGATCAAGCAAATATGTGTATTAAAACTTTCCGTAGGTTTTCACTTAGTGGTGTATCATTAGTAGAGTGCTTACTCTATTCTAGGCATTGTGTCACACCAGGCATTTGCACTTGCATCATTTTAGTACATTCTCACAACTGCCTGTGAGTGAATTTGTTGATGTTCTGATGTCTACAGACGAGGAACTCGGAGTGGCCACCATACTGAAAGTCCAAGCCTAAGCCAGTGTGATCCCACTCTGATCTGTATGCCAACTATACCTCCTCTTAGTTACCTAAAATATGTAAGGAACATTATTTCCTGAATTGTTATGTATTGTTTACTCTCATGTTCTTTTTTCTATCCACTGGAAGCTTTGGATATTTGTGGAGTTTTAGAGATTTTTCTCAGCTGTCTCTGAAAGGAGTACCTGGTTCAACATTGAGAATGCCAGTCAATATCAAACACAGTGGCGGGTCGGTATATGTGTCAAGACTTGAAAACAGATAACCTGAGTCCCCTTGCTTTGCCTGGGTAGGAAGAGTGATGATCTTCCTCATTAACACTTCACAAGTAGTTAGATACCTTAGATTATGATTCTTCCTGTTTCAGGTAAAAAGATGGATTTGTTTTGGAAGAATTCTATTTTTTTTAAATATTTTTATTGATTTCAGAAAGAAAGGGAGAGGGAGAGACAGAAATATCAATGATGAGAGTGAATCATTGATTGGCTGCCTACTGCCTGGCCTACACTGGGTTTTAATTCTGCAATCTGGGTATATGACTGGGAATCGAACTGTGACCCTCTGGTTCATAGGTTGATGCTTAACTACTGAGCCATGCCAGCTGGTCATGTTTTTGGAGAATTTAAAAAATTTGTCAGTAAACTAGCACTTGTAAATAAACTGGTACGATTTTCTAGTTCTCAGCCTCTCATAGAGTCTCCACATTTGTTGGAAATGTTTAGGCCACTATTTCTCACTGGCTGGAAATTGAATAGTGACTAATTTCTGTTGGTGGATACTTCTTTTCCCTGGGACTGGTCCTGGTTGGATTCTATAAATGAAGGATTGGGATTCCAAAGTGAAAATGTGTAGGGTGTTTAACAAGCTCCTTCCTCGGTGTTCATGAGATCTGTGTTCAGGCCAGGCAGCAGGCTTAGACAGGAGTTTGTGAGGGGCAGAGCAGAGAGAAATTGAAGTTCAGATTTAGCACAGATTTATGCCAGGAGATAAGACACACACAAATTTCTTTTGTAAGAAATGGGATTCTCCGCTCCTGTGTTCTCTGTCCCTGACTGTTTTAATTTCTACGTTGCTTTCAAAGATGTGGTTAGGAAAGATTCCTCAGACAGTGTTTTTGTCTTCAGCACTGATTTACCTAGCAGACAATACATGGTCACCCACCATGAGCTTGGACTCACAGATGACTTAGGGGATGAGGCTGAAAGGATTTGTCAAGGTCAAATCTGGAAGGACTCGAAGCCTCTAGGAAGTGGGGAATTGTTCTTCTGAAAGCAAACTGGATTTGGTTGGTCGGAAAGAAACCTATGCACCCATGTGGAAGATAGAATCGGGTGGGCGAAACTTGTTTTGTTTAAATTATTAATTGTGATATTATCGTCCCTCGAAATTAAGGGATGTGTGTGAGGGGGTTGGGGGTCTGAACTCCAGATTGCAAAGCTCTCAGGAGCTGCAGAGCAGTGGTTGCAGACTTGAGCGTTCCCCAAACTCACCTGGAGAGCTTATTTCAGTAGTTCTGAAGTGTAGCCCCAGAGTTTGCATTTTTCATAAGCTTTCTAAGTGCTGTGAGGGACCACTCCCTGAAGAAGGTCGGCAGCTGAGATTCAAATGAGGGCGTGAGGGCCAGATGCTAACTGGTATGCCTTTCATTAACCTAGAATTTCGTGTCTAAATGTCAGAATCCCTTGGGTGGCTTACCCTGTAACATCAACAGAGCTGCTGCCCGGTCACGACTCTTCTCACGATATCCATATCACTTCCGGATGAGGCTTCCAGCTCTGTGCTTGTCTCTAAACAGCTGTTTGATTTTTTTTTGGAACATACCCAACTGGGCATTTGATTCTGTTAGGATAGACGAATTTATGCCAGGATAAGCACCTCTCCACCCCTGCACCCCCCGCCCTTCAGAACGGCCTTTTTGGTGGGTAGACTGATTCGGAGGCTGCAGGCAGGCTCGGCATGGTGTGTGCTGTTGCTTAGCCAGGTTTACACAAGACATGCCTGGGAGATTATCTCTTTAGCTCCAGAGTACAATTCAGGGGCAAAGTCCACTGTTGGCAGCCCGTAGGCTGAGAACACCTGGAAGAGAGGCGTTCGCTTGGCTTTCACTTCGCCAGGCCTCAGTGCCTCTTCCCACAGAGGTCAGGTTTTCTCCCGTCTGCTGCGCCAGCAGGGAATTTGGGGACACTCCTGTCAGAGCAGCATGGCTCCAGACACTGCCCCTTGCTGTTGACTTCAGGACCTGTGGCTTCAGGTGACACACTTGACTTAGTAAATACCGGCTGCCCTCTCTTCCTTGGCATTCTCATTTCCTGAATCCTTGTCTGTGCTCGCTTCTCCCCTTGCAGAGACCCTCTTCATTTTTTCCTCGTGGTCAGCGACACTTAGGTTCCCCCTAAGGATCTCTCTCTGCTCTTCTTGGGCCTCCCTCATTAGTTTAGCACAAGCAGAGAGTTCTGTTTCCATGTGGAAAGGGACAGTAAGGGTTACTTGACCTAGCACTGCCCAGTCTTTTTCATAACCCTGCACACACAGAAAGGGATCATTTTGGTAAGGTACGTTGGGGTGAAAGGAGGCTGCTGGTGGCACTGAGCCCCAGTGCTGTCGGGGCTTGAAGAAGTCACCATATCTGCACACCTGAAACCCATTCATATTGTTTGGAAGCTCTGATCCAGACCCAGGCGCCTCAGGGTTTAGAGATTGAGAGAACTGAGTGCCCAAGGTGGCAAAGCTAGGACTAGGGCTCAGGTCTTTTCATTTCTACTGACTCAGGGCCTTGCCGTTTGCATACACAACAACTGTAATGTGTTATAATTTCTGATTAGCAAGTGTACAGGAAACTGTCTTGGGTGAATTTATTTTTGTAAAAAAATAAAATAGAAAATAAAAAGTGTTGGTGAGGATGTGGAGCAATAGAACCTTCATATGTTGCTGGCGGAGATATAAATGGTGCAGCTATTAGGGAACCAAATTCTTTTGGCTCCTCAAAAAGCTAAAACTGACCATATGGCCCAGCAATTGCACTTATCTAGGTTTAAACCCCAAATAATTGAAAACAGGGACTCAGATACTTACCTGTATGCCAGTGTTCATAGCAGCATTGTTCTCAGTAGCCACGGTGGAAACAACCTGTGTTCACCCACAGATGAATGAGTAAACAAAATGTGGTATATACGGTATTATTCAGCCTTAAAAAGGGATGAAGGTCTTATACCTGCTATAATGTGGATGAACCTTGAAATCATTGTCTTAAGTGAAATAAGCCAGATACAAAAGGATAAATATTGTGTGATTCTGCTTATATGAAATAGCGACAAATTATTAAAGACACAAAGTAGATTAGAGGTCACTAGGAGCTTAGGGAGAGGAGCTTATTGTTTAATGGTTATAGAGTTTCTGTTTTGGGGTGATGAAAAAGTTTTGGAAATAGTGGTAATGGTTGCACAAGATTGTGAATGCCACTGAATTGTAAATTTAAAAATGCTTAAAACAGCAAATTTTGTATCTTTTCTACCACATAAAAATGATTATACTTTACTGTAAAGATTTTCACTTGATAATTTACCTAGGCTATTTCTCCATGTTGGTATATTACTTTCAATGGCAGCATTGTGTTTCTTCAGATGGATGTATCATACTTTAATCAAGCCCTATTGATGGATATTTGAGTTCTTTCCAAATTTTTTTATAATCAGTGCTACAATAAGCGGCAGTACACAGCCATCTTTTCCCAAGTGTTCCAATACTTGTATTACCTTGGGCAAAATTCCTAGAAGGGAAGGTTTGCTAATCAAAGGGTATTATGCTCATTTAAAATGTTAATAAATATTGCCAAACTGCCTTCCAAAGGAGTTGCATCAATTAATTCTCATCCACGGAATATAAAGGTGCCTGTTTCTACCACGCCCTTGGCAACCTGGGTGTAATTCATCTTTGCCAATCTGATAGGTGAAAAAGGATTTATTATTGTTACTTTATTTAGGATTTCTTTATTAGTGAAATTGACTATTCTTTATGCTCATTGGAATTTGCATTTATTTTTATGTGAATTTTCTGTTCAAACATTTTATTCATTTTTTTCTGTGTGGTCAGTATTTTTTCCTGTAGATTTGTATGAACTTTTACATATATCTTACATAGAATTCTTTGCCTTATGTGTTGCTGATATTTTTCTCCTCAGTTTTTTTCTCTTTATTTTTTGACTTTGTTTATGCTAATTATTTGCCTTTCACATGTTTTAAATGTTTATGGAGGCAAATATATGATATTGAACTTAATGGCTCCCCAGCCCAATGGCTGTTGAGTTGGATTTTATGTCATATTTTTAGATTTTTTTATTCATTCATCAGAATTATAAAACTAATTCATATTTTATGGTTTTAATTTTTACATTTAAATTATAACTTTATAATTGATAAAAACCAAAATAACCTTTTTCCTGTTAACTTGCTTCATACATAAAATTTATAAACTTGTCCACTTTAGTGTTTTTAGTAAGACTATCTATATGCAAATTGTTATTATACTTCTCATTTAGTATATATCATAACCATTAAAAATTTTTTTGCAGTCTTTTAAAGGAACATTACTGACTCAGTTTACCAAAAAAGCATTTAATGAGAGAGGCAGATGAAGAAATTGCACCTGATTCCCAATCCTGTTTCTTGTTTTCTGTCATTCTTATACAATACAGCCAGATTCCTTTTCTTCATTTTTAAAAAATATTTTAATTGATTTTTAGAGAGAGAGAAACATTGATTGGAGAGAAACATTGTTCT
This sequence comes from Lasiurus borealis, assembly GCA_004026805.1. NCBI lineage: Eukaryota > Metazoa > Chordata > Mammalia > Chiroptera > Vespertilionidae > Lasiurus > Lasiurus borealis. The sequence goes on along the minus strand of PVJN01003551.1, from coordinate 35,605 downwards.
GCTGCCTCCTGCACACCCAGGTAGGGATGGAGTCTGAAACCTGGGCATATGCTCTGACTGGGAATTGAACCCGTGATCTTTCAGTGCACAGAATGGTGCCCAACCGAGCCCCACTGGCCAGGGCCAGATTCCTTTTCTTAATGTTTGGGGAGAATTGCATCACTCCCCTTCTGAAAAGCTTCACTTTAATACACTAGACCTAGATATTGTGACCGAAAAACCTCTCTCTCAGGTTACATCTGGTTTGGTGCAGTGGAAGCAGGAAGGCAATTGCATGTTGAAGATGCATGGTTTGGTGCTGAGGAGAGTCAAGGGCCCAGTCCCAGGAAGGTGTGATTCTGTGGGAGGGGAGCAGCAGGAAGAAGTGGGGAGGAATTTTTCATCTGTTTAGAAGATAAATGAAGGAAGATTTTTTTGAAGTGCGAGAAGGAAGAGAAATAATGTTTGTTGGGACTCATTTATATCCCAGATATTGAACTAGTAGTTCCCACCTAATTGTATTTAAAAAGTCAGCTTTGCCTTGGTCAGTTTGTCTCAAGGATAAAGCATTGGCGTGCGGACTTGATTCCCAGTCAGGCCACATGCGTGGGTTGCAGGCTCGATCCCCAGTAGGGGGTGTACAGGAGGTAGGTGATTGGTAATTCTCTCTTATCATTGACATTTCTATCTCTCTCTCCCTCTCCTTTCCTCTCTGAAATCAACAACAAAACAAACAAACAAACAAATAAAAAATAAAATGTCAGCTTTTAGTGCTGGGTCAGCTTAGGGTTGCTGCTCCTATGGGTTGTGAACCGGAAAAGAAAACCTTATTCAAGGGTCAGGTTAAGTAAAATCCTTGAACCCAAAGTTAGGGATGAGGAGAGTAGCATTGACTGACATCATTGCTGTTCCTGTCAGCCCAGGAGTTTAGACCGAAATGTTTTTAGTAGAAATAGGCTAAATAAGGAAGCAGAAGGGGAAACTACTTCAGATCAGCAAGCATTCATTAGGCCCCTTGTGACCAGCTGCATACAGACATACAATCTCTACCCTTAAAGCATTTAATAGTTTAGTGGACAAGACATATACAAGGTGAGTACACTGTAGTGTGATTTATGCTGCCATACAAGTGGTGCTGGGAGGAAAGCACTAATCCAGTTACTGGTGGCAAGAGAGTGAAGGTGAGGGCAAGGTTTCACAGAGGACATGATACCGATTCGGATTTTGAAAAAGGATTTATTTTTTTTAAGTGGTCAAGGCAAGGAGGGGCATGCCAGGTCAAGGGATTGGTATGTGCAAAGACAGGAGTGAATCAGTATGTGCAGAGTTACGGCACAAAGCTGCCCATCAATCATTTGCTTACATAGTGCAGTGTGAGCGGCGTCAAGATGAGACCACAAGACCCATCTCAGGGCCCTACTGCCAGTGTTCTGCATACCACATCAGCCCTAGACATAGTGGCTGTTTAAAGAGCAGTAATTTTATTATTACCTCTCATGGTTTTGGGGGTCTCGCTTGGAGTTTTCTCATGCAGTTGTAGTCAGAGGGCTGGAATCAGCAGAGGACTCGCTCACCCATGAGTGGAGCCCGAGCTGGGAAAAGTCAAGCAGCTGGGCCTCCTCAGCTCTATCCCTTTCTCTTCACCTGCTTACCCCAATCTCCATTGTTACTCTCTGTGGTCCCTCCAGCATGGCAGCCCCAGGGGCAGCTAGATTTTTTACCAGGTGGCTCAGGACCTGAAAGCCAGCAGACTTAGAGAGACTGGCAGAGGTTGTATGTCCTTAATCTAACCTTGTCTTGGAAGTCAGGTGCCCTCACATAGCCGCCTTCTATTCCTTGAGGTAGTTACAGGCCATCTGGTTCAAGGACAGGAATAGCAAAAAGTTTGCAGACTTGTTTTGAAACCACCACACTCATACAGAGAAACCTGAATTTTTTTCCTGAACTTAATTCATTGCTTACCAACTTTACAGTATTACTATGGCCTCTTGATACCTGAACTGTTATTTATATGATGTTTAAATCAGCTCACTTTCAAGCTTAGATTTATTTTAAAAGGAAACATTTTCTTACGTTCTTAAAGTGAGAAATCCATACTATTTATTATACACAGAAGATAACTTTAAAAATAAATACAGTGAAAACAAAAAAAAAATGCGTTAAAATTTTAGCTAGATACTACTGCCTATAAAAGTCTTCTCTTTCTCAAAAATGTTTAAATCTAAATCTAATCAAGCCTCTAAAACTATTTCAGTTTTAGGCATTCATTTTTGAGGGGACAAAAACCCTTTATAAATAATGCAGCGGATCAGAGGCACATAGATATAGAGGCTTGATTAGATTTAGATTTAAACATTAAGAGATTATCGAGTGTTAAGGACAGTAGCAAGTGGAGACTTTCTTCTTAATCTAGCAAGAAGGTTTGAAAGAATTCCAAAGTGAATGACTTGATCACCTTGCGATTGCATGCCATTCAATGCTGTGCAATGGGATGTGGAGTGCCTGCCTTGCAGCTCCTCACCACATTTTGGGAAGCACCTCTGTGAGCAAAGGAGCTGCTAAAAGAATTTGAGCACTGGAGTGATGTGGTTACACTTGCAAGATCACTTTTGCTGAAGTGTAGAGAGCAGATCTGAAGAAAGTAAAACTAGGAAAAGGAGATGGTTTTTAGGAAATAATTGTAGTAAATCAAGCAGTCAATAATACAATCTGAGGTAAGAGTGGCAGGGAAATGGAGAAGGTGACTCTGAGACATTAAAGAGGTAGAATTTGAGAAACCAAGATGGCGATATAGGTGAACACCTAAACTGATGCCTCGCACAACAGTTTCAAAACTGCAACTAAGAGACAGAACGGACATCATCCAGAACCACAGGAAAGCTGGCTGAGTGGAAATTCTACAACTACAAGGAAAGAAAGGGGTTCCCGGACACTCAGAGGAGCTACAAAAAGCTGAGGTACAGAGACAGGTGCGTAGAGAGGATGGCCGCGGGGTGCCTGGATGGCTTCCTCTAGCGGGAGGGTAATGGAAACTTCCAACTATGTTGAACCCCAGTTTCGACTGCACTGAGCCCCAGTTCTGGGCGAGACTCATATGGGGGGAGTCTGGACTGTCATGAAAAAGGAGGAGTGCATGGAAACTTAGGGGAGCTGCGAAAGACAGAGGTCTGGAGGCGCGAGAGCGCAAGTGCACACACAGGGCTGACTGCTGATTGTGCCACTGGCTTTCTCTAGTGGAAGGGAGACAGAACCTCCCAACTGCGCTGAAATCCATTTCCGACAGAACTGAACTTCAATTTTGGGTGAGACCCTGGGGACCTAGACTCACTTATATGAGTCCCTGGAGTGCCTCAGGGGAGCCAGAAAGGCAGAGGTCTGGAGGCAAGCGAGCGCAACTGCGCAGAGTGGGCTGTAGCGATTACTGAGGGACACTAAGACCCAGAGGCCTCATAGGGCCTGACGGGAAGCCAAGGCTGTCTGCTCAGCCCCGAGACCCCACCCCATCAAAGCTAAACACAAAGGCTTCTGCAATTTTGCGTCTTGTATCATAAGGCTGACTCCAGCACAGAGTCAGCTGATCCTCACAGCCAATTGGCCTGGAGGTCAATTCCCCCCCAGAAATACCAACAACAATCAAGACTTAACTACAACAAGGCTGTACACACAGTCCACAAAGGGGGTCCACCTCAGGTAACTGGGGAGGCGGAGCTACTGGCCCATATAGGACACCTAGCACACAAAGCTACTCTACCAACTCAGGGAAGCAGCAAAAATGCAGAGACAAAGGAACAGATTACAAATGAAAGAAATGGAGGAAAACAAATGACTGGATATTGAGTTCAAAACTATGGTTATAAGGTTTTTCAAGAATTTCCTAGAAAAGGCCAGTAATTTTAGTGAGACCCAAGTGGAGAAGAAAAAGGCCCAACTAGAGATGAAAAAGGACCAACTAGAAATTAAACATACACTGACTGAAATAAAAAAACATTATACAGAGACCTAATAGCAGACTAGAGGATCACAAGAATCAAGTCAAAGATTTGAAATACAAAGAAGCAGAAAATACTCAACTGGAAAAGCAAAAAGGAAAAAGAATCCAAAAATTGGAAGATAGTGTAAGAAGCCTCTGGGACAACTTGAAGTGTGCCATCATCAGAATTATGGGGGTGCCAGAAGAAGAAAGAGAGCAAGATACTGAAAACCTATTTGAAGAAATAATGATTAAAAACTTCCCCCACCTGGTGAAAGAAATAGACTTCCAAGTCCAGGAAGGGCAAAGAACCCCAAACAAAAGGAATCCAAAGAGGACCACATCAAGACACATCATAATTAAAATACCAAGAGCAAAAGACAAAGAGAGAATATTAAAAGCAGCAAGAGAAAAACAGTTAATTACCTACAAGGGAGCACCCATACAATTTCTAGCTGATTTTTCAACAGAAACTATGCAGGCCAGACGGGAGTGGCAAGAAATATTCAAAATGATGAGTAGCAAGAACCTACAACCCAGAATACTCTACCCAGCAAAGCTATCATTCAGAATTGAAGATCAGATAAAAAGCTTCACAGATAAGAAAAAGTAAAGGAGTTCATCACCACCAAACTAGTATTATATGAAATGCTGAAAGGTATTCTTTAGAAGAGGAAGAAGAAGAAAAAGGTAAAGATAAAAATTATGAACAACAAATACATATCAACAAGTGAATCTAAAAGTCAAGTGAATTAAAAATCTGATAAAGAGAATAAACTGGTGAATATAATAGAATCAGAGGCATAGAAAGGGAGTGGACTGATAATATCCAGGGGGAAAGGAGTGAGGTGGGTGCGGGAAGAGACTGGACAAAAATCGTACACCTATGGATGAGGGCAATGGAGGGGAGGGAAGGGCAGAGGGTAAGTGGGAACTAGATTGAGGGGAGCTATGGGTGGAAAAAAGAGGAACAATTGTAATAATCTGAACAATAAAGATTTATTAAATAAAAAAAAATAAAAAAAAGGAGGTAGAATTTGCAGGACCTGGTGATAGATTGAACCAGAATAAGGAGAATGAAAAGTCAGGGAATTCGGGCCACTTAGTGGAAAAAGTACAGGGAAGAAAGTGTTTTATTAGGAGTGACAAGGAGATGATGAGTTCAGTTTTAGGCATTCCTTTTTCTTAAAAATTTTAACATAAATTTATTTACAATGTTGTAGATTTATCTCATTGTTTCTTTGGAATATTGAATATTGTTTAGCTCTTTCTCTCTCACCAACAGAGGTGCTTTCCAAAATGTGGTATTTTCTGTAGACTGTAAACTAGATATAGAGGCTTGATTAGATTTAGATTTAAACATTTTTGAGGGGACAAAAACCCTTTATAAATAATGCAGCAGATCAGAGGCACATAATGTTTGGTTTTCTCACTATTACTGATACTAAATTTGGTTACTACTTAAGGTAGGGTCAGCCAAATTCCTCCATTGTAAAATTATAGTTTTCATTTTATAACTAGCAGATAATTTGTGGGTGACTTTTGGCACTCTTCCCCATTAATCTTTCACTTAAGTGGTTTTAATTTTTAAATTTTTTTATTATGGAAGATGTCAAGCATACAGAAAAATAGAATAGAAGATGAACACCCATATATATATCATCCAGCCTCAACTATTATCAACACATGGACTAGCTTGTTTTAGCTTTATCCTTGTCCACAACACCTACAGCTCACCCCCCCCCCCTTTTCTCCCACTGCATTTTTGGAAGAAAAAAAGACATCATACCATTTTATCCATAAATACTTCAGGATGTATCTCCAAAAGATCTTCAATTGCTGGTTGATTTCTGACCAGCAATTTTTATTTGATTTCACTGGGAACAGTGTATACTGATGCTTGAGTTGATCCAGAGTGAAGGTTTTACAAGCAGGTACAATGGAAAGAGAAAGGGAATAGGGATTTGAGGGTGTGATGGATCATGGATTCTCCACCTGGAAGGACAGAAAAGTGGTGGCTGATGTAAACTAGGGAAGAGAGGCTTGGCCAAGGTCAAAGAGCAACTATTGGGTATAGGGTTTTGTAGGACAAAATTGAGATGTGTAGTCTTAGGCAGTGACAAGGTCCAACGTTTGTCAATAGGTGGGTAATTACTAAAGTAACATTGAAATCAGGGAATCAATCATGAGTTTTGAGTGGATCTATACATATAGGTACTGAAGTTGCTAGGATGCAGAGAGAGCTGTCAGGGAGAGCCTGGTGTATGTTAGGGCAGGAGATGGCACATGCACCTTGTGAGCACTTGTATTAGTATTTATTAATTATTGTATAATTTTACATACAAATAACTATAAACCTATTTTGCCCTACCCTGTATCTCTCTCTCTCTCTCTCTCATCTCTCTCTCTCCTGCGTCATTGTCATCGTGCCTATAGGAAATAAGCATATTGTAGGTTTCATAGTTTTGAAGAACTTTGAGCTAATGTCATGGACTTGTGGGTGAGCCAGAAATGAAAACTTGAGATGAAAATTTCTCTTTCTAAGATATCTCTTGAAATAATACTTTTAGGATGGTCATCATTGAAGGAAAAGAGGTTAAAGTGGAGCTGGGAGAAAAGAAGGGCAACCTGGCTTAATAACAGCATCTCCATGAATCCAAGACAAACAGAGTGGGTGCCCAGCGAAATCTGGGAGAGGGATGTTTTCTCACTATCTTGCCACGCACCTATCTTGAAGGGAGTGACTGACCCACAGGCTTATATAGTTTTATTTATCATTATTATTATTATTATTATTATTTTTGTTAATCCTCATCTGAGGATATTTTTTCATTGATTTTTAGATAGAATGTAAGGAGAGAGAGAGGAGAGAGAGAGAGAGAGAAAGAGAGAGAGAGAGAGAGAGAGAGAGAGAGAGAGAGAGAGAAACATTGATGTGGGAGAGAACATCATTGGTTGCTTCCTGCATGCTCACCAACCAAGGTCAGGGAACCTACAACCAAGGTAACCTGGGCCAATGCTCTATTTACTGAGCCAAATCAGCTAGGGCTTATGAGTTTTAATGTTGAGAGAAAAGTGTTTCTGTTGGGCTGTATTTGGAATTCATTTCCTCCTGACTTTGCTGGTGTGCATGTGTGTGTGTGCATGCGTGTATATGTGTATAAGCAGAAATGTCACCTCTACTTTAGACAGAATAATGATAGTTATTTATATCTGAATAATAACTTAAAACACATAACATTTTTACATACATTATCTCATTGGTTTTATATTCTAGTCTTTCCAAAGATAAACTGACATGACTAGCTACAGAAGACATAGAAAGATGTACTTAGTGGAAGGAACAGGAACGTCAAAGTCAGACCTAGTTTGAATTCTGGCTTTTCCTTTTACTAGCTATATGACCTTTGGTTTTAGTTTTCTTATTTGGTAAAATAGAATTGATAGCATTTACCTCACTGGATAGTTTTAAAGTATTAAATGAATTAACATAATTAACACCTGGGAACAATGCTTGGCAAAGGAAGACCTAATCATGTTAATAACAGAAACAGATTATCAACAACAAAGCAAAGAAGACCATGCACATGCCCTAATCTAGTTAATTAAGACAGCTTCTGTGAATGGCCTTAGACTTTGAGTTTCTTGGTAGTCATGAAAACTGACCTTCTGATTCCTAAACTTTAGGTAAAAGGAAACATACCATTTTCTCAAGGCAGACAAAGTTTGTTTTTAGCTTTATATGTTAATGAGATTTCTTACATGAATATCTTCATTGGAGATATTGAATAATATAGTAGTTATCTTACAATTTTCTAAAATCAAGAGTTATGTTCTTTTCTTATTTTTACAACCACAATGACATGTCTTTATTATTTTTTTACAGCAAATGCTTATGTGATTTAGCTTTCCTGTATCTCTCTTGTGGGGAATGCTAATAAAACACAAATGTATTACATGACGTTGCAGCTCAGTGAAAATCACCCTGCAAGAAGCTGAGCTAATGGTGTGCATATCTATGTAGCTTTCCAGCAACCTGATAGAAAAGTAGAGCTTAAAATACCCAGAGGCATTGGTATTCATCATACTCCTTAGATGGTCTCCTTGAATTGTCACTTTTTTAGCTGGAATTTTGTAAGAGTTGGGCAGCAATCAATCCAGAAATCCTGAGTTCTATTTTCTATACTCTCTATTTTCAACTGAAACAGATCCACAAACTTTTGGAAAATCAATGGGAGGATTGACTTTCTACTAGAGAATTAGAGCCTTGTAACTGTATTCTTGCCTGTAATAAAAATTATGGATTTTGTTTAATCTGTATAATAGCCCTGGGAGGGATGAGGTAAACCAAATGTAAAATTTCCTTTGAAGTATCAGGGTTTGGACTTTCCTTCATTTACAAATAGGAGGCTGACTCAGTGCTGAGAGATCTGGTGAATAAGCCCATTGCATTCCTCCCTTCTCTTCTCCTCCATCTCTTTAATCATAAATGCCAGGCAGGGATTGCCCTTTGGTTTATCTGTGTGACTGTTTCTGATCTGGAAATGACCATCATCACTTCTAGATAATACCAGCTCTGAGAAATTGCTGAATGATGCTCACATCACAAGCAAATCATGGGATTATAGTGACACAGGGAGAGATACTAGTTGGGAGTGGATGACTTTTCCAGAAGGTGAAAAACAACCAGGCAGGAAGGTGACTGCCTTAGAAATGCAGATGTGCCCCTTGCTCTCTGAGCTCCTCATTGGTCAGAGGCAGGTAGAATGAGAGGAATTTGAGCCACCAAAGAATTTGCATGAGTATACTTTTATCCTCTTGTACCTACCTTAGAGAATTTTAAACACATGACACCATTCCTGCATGCAGCCTTTTGCAGCTTGATTTGATTCACTCAGTGTTATTTTTGAAAAATGTGCATGTGTAAAATCATTCAATTAAACTGGTCTGTGATCACCATTATATAATAGTGAGAGATGATTAAAGTATTTCTCCTTTTTGTGTATTAGAAATAGTGCTGTGATGAGCATCCTTGAAGAAGGAGTGTGTGGGAGTTTATGTACACCAGCTGCCCATAGTGGAGTGCACGTTCTCAGCTTTACTAGGTCACACCAGATTGCTCTCTATGATGCTTATATGTATACACCAGCAGTGTATATTGGTTTTAATTACCCCAAGTTTTGCTAACACTTAGAGATCCCCCTTCTCTATATTTTCCAACCTGATGAATATGAAATAATATTGCTTTAATTTTCCTGATTTACCAGAGACCTTGAGCATTATGTCATACGTGATTGAATATTTGATATTCCTTTTCCTTGAATTGGCTTTTCATATCTATTATGTTTTTTAGGTCTTTTTTTTTTGGTCTTTTTCTTATTCATTTTCAAAGTTCTTAATGTATTTTGATTTTAAATCACTTGTCAGTTATGTGCTTTGCAGTTATTTTCTTCTTGTCTGTGGCTTGTCTTTTACAAGTTGTGTTGGTTTTGCCCAGCCGGTGTGGCTCAGTGGTTGAGTGTCGACCCATGAACCAGGAGGTTACAGCTCATTTCTCAGTCAGGTCAGGCACATGCTTAGCTTGTGGGCTTGATCCCCAATGTGGGGCATGCAGCAGGCAGCTGATCAATGATTCTCTGTCATCATTGATATTTCTCTCTCTCCCTCCTTCCCTCCCTCTCTCCCTCTTCATTTCTCTCTGAAATCAATAAAAATATATTTTAAGAAATAATGATTGTGCTGGTTTATAATACCTCCAATAGTGGATGAGAATGCCCCAGTCACCACATGTTGCTTTTCTCTCATTACAGTTCTATCACTTTGCTGGCTCTGAGAAACAAAAGTGCCCGTTTTCTACCTTTTCCTTCAGGCTTCCTACCTCTTTATTATAGCTAACACCTGGAAGCTATCACATCCCTGTGACCCACTCTAATGAAGCAACATCATCTCCCCCTCCTGACTCTCACTCTGTGCTCCCTGACCTTGCTTCTAGTCCTGGTTAGCCTTTCCATCTGAAGTAGGTCTCTCCCTTCACATATATCTCCCCTCCTCATTCTTGGTGCTAACTCCTTCTTGACTTCCTGGTTAATTGCTTACAACCTTCATCATGTATCCTCTTTCTAGCATAGTTAGGACTTGAGAATTCACACTGAGAATCCTTCATTGTTCTGGCCTCAGTCTCTTAGTCATTTTAACTCGAAGATTGTCATCTTCTTTTCCCTCAGGGTACTCAGAGCATGGCCATACCTTTGGTCTCATCACTTGGAGCTTTCTCATTTTCAGGTTCCTAAACCTTGAAATTCTCTTCCCTCCCCAATCTCCTGAATGTTTATACCGCCTGTTCCTTCATTGCCTGCTTGAGACAGCTGATTCTCTGGCCTTTCCCTGGTTTATACAGCCGCTTTGCTACCATTGGGACTGCCCTCTTATTTTTCTGTTTAGCCTGAACCTCAAAGACAAGAATTCCAGTTAGTCAGGGACTTAATTACCTGAGTTCTCTCCTTATGCTTTCTTATGCTTTTCAGTCCTGGTATACTACATGATCAAGTTGTCCTGCTATATCCCCTAGATTTTTGAGTACTGCTTCATATTTCAGAAGCATAATAGTTCTGGACCCATCATTCCTTCCTCAGAAAATTTCGATGATTTCTCAGAGAAAAGAGAAGATCCTTAATTTAGCTCTAAGATCTGACATAACTCTGTCTTTCCAACTCTCCCTTCTCTCTGGTACACTTCCTGTTAAACTCCCACCAGACTTAACATCTTGCTGTTCTTCATGTGTCTTCTACTTTGCTGTCTCCAAGACTCTGTTCTTGTAGTTCTGAGTTGCCCTTTCATCCTTTTGCCATTTGAGCTTCCAGGCCCAGAGCAAGGGTATCCCTCTCTAGGAAACCTTCCTGCTTCTTCACTTGGAAGAAGTCCACAACATTTCAACTCTCAAAATGACGCTTAAAATAGTCTTCCTGTACTTGTTATATTTATGTGTCCATTGTGTCCACCTTACTAGAATGTAAGCTCTTTGAGGATGGACCTATACCTGATGCATTTTGGTGTACCAGCCAGCACTAAGCATATTTGTTCACACATGGTTAGTGTTGGTATGTTTTAGTTGAATGCATGCATGATGGTATGTGTGAACGAAAGGAGGAGAGGCTGTTGACCTGGCTTACCAGAGATTGTACTTATAATTTCATACCTTTCATACTGCTCTTCTCCTACTTTTTCATACCCTTCTCCTGCTCTAGTGTATAAAGAACCAGACTTAGCTTGATCTAGACCAGCAGAAGAATAGACTAAGCTCCTGACCCACATTGCAATTGGAGAGCACGAAGCTGGTCCTACTGTGGGAGCAGGAACTTTGAGTACCAAGGGTTCCATCAGGATGTTTTGGGGTTCAGGAAGTTAGGTTGCCTACGTCCTGACTGTAGGGGAGAGCTTTCAAAGTAGTATGGGGAAAGGAAACATTGAGAACGCTTTTGGCAGAGGTAGGAGCAGAGGGACTGGAGAGCGTGGCGACTCTGAGGTCTCTTTCCTCTTTACTTCCCAGGGCTGAGCCTCAATTGGATAAGGGACAACAAACACTACAGGCAGGATATTCGCTGTTCTTCCTGCCCTGGGACCTTGAGTTACAGTCAAACTCTTCATCTGAAACAGGCTCCTGTCTCATTCTGTCCAACTACTGTTTGTCTGGAAGGCCTGGCTCACATTTCCTCTCCCATAGACATCCTATCTGAGCTATTCTAGCCCCTTCACTCCCATTCATTGTACTTTTTGTCTGCATCTCATACTTGAATTATTTGCTATTATATCTCATTTTCTGAAGTTAATCTGTGAGCGCCTTAAATGCATGGTTTCTTCTTGCTGCTGAAAACAAAGCAGTGATTGGTAATTACTAACAGTTTTATTGTGAAGCCAAATACCAGAATTTGGAAGATTATCAGTAGCAGAATAGCTGAAGATGGGGAAAGGACATACAAGTAACACTTAGCCTTGGGCTGGTTTTCTATAGTCTGAGCCTGGGAGGCAATGCCTGCTCATCAAATAGTCTCATAGTGAACAAGGGAGGAGGGCAGGTTTCCTTAAATCTGACATTTGAAGTTCTACCTTTTAACAGTATCAGTACCTGGGCAGGTGGGGGAAGGAGGAGTACAGGGTGTGGCTTCCAAGGAAGAAGAGGGCGGGCTGGTGGCTGGGCCTCTCAGCTGGGTTGTGACCATGCCCGTTCTCCTACCACATGGAGCTGTAGGCACCCATGAGACATTGGAACTTGACTCATCCTTTACCAGCCTCTTCCCTGAACTGGAAGCAGGATGGGGAGCAGCAAGCCAGTTGGCTGACTTGCCTTTTCTGCCTTAAAGTACTTTGTTTCTGTTGCTAGCAACAGACATGGGTAGTGTAAATAAAACACAGACACACAGGCACATAGACACGCAGAGACTGAAAATTTGAGTTGTCGGCGCGGGTGGGGAATGTTGCAAGAGGGGACTGAGGTGGAAAGGGGACTGGAAATGCGTAGCCAATCTCCAAGGACACTTGTTGTGCTCCCTTCAGCCTTTGGCCATAGGTCTCCTGGTGGGGGCAGCTGAGTGGGGGATCCTGCGCAGTCGAGTAAGAGATGGTGCTATCTGGATGCCACAGGTGTCAAAGACCAGCTGCTTGTTTCAGTTGGATGCAAAGCTTTGCTCAGACACTCCTCCAAGCTGGTGCTGGGGATCTGAGATCTGATGGCAGCTTCTTTGCTTCTGTCCTGCCCTTTCTTCAAGGCTTTGCTTATGGATCCCTTGCTGTGCTTATAGATGGTGTCCATTGGCTAGCAATAACCATGGCTTTCTGGTGATCTTGACCTAGAAAGGCTCCTTGAAGTCTTAACATGTGACTAGTAGTTTGGGTTAGCTCCTGAATGCTGGGAGCCGCCCTAGCATAGACCAAGACTATTCAGGGGGCTGAATAGTTCGTGCTCTAAGAAGCAATAGTTGCATCTCATGTGAGATGAGCTTATTCAGATAGAGTGTGATGAGGATGGGTGATGGAGAAGACTGTGAGTCTCCATTGCTGGAACATAAATAGGGACAGGTGAGGTGTTCTCCCATCTTCTCTGGTTTTAACAGGTATCTGAGATTACATCTGGAAAACCTCTTCTGTGTCTGAGTTAGAGGGGTGGGGAGAGGAATTGCATTGATACAATACGTCATATTGTGTCATTTACTACGTGTAACTGGGAGTTAGAGGATCAAGGTACATGTGAATGGTTTACCTATTTGTATAATGTAGGAGGAATGCAAGATTATCCCTATAATAATAGCACCCTGACTCATATTCTGATAGCCTTTCCTGAGCAGGAGAGAAGAATAGAGTTACTCTTGGGGTCTGAGAATTGCAATTACCCTGGAGAGGCCTAAGGTAGTCGCCTGCCATGTTTATGTAGTCATGGTGGCACCAAGTCTGGGCACTCCTGTTCTTTGTTCAAAGTCTGGCTCTTTGTTCTTTGGCTTAGGTGGGAGTGTGAGGCATTGGGCTTGGTCCTTAGGAGGAGAAGTTGACTAGGGCTATTATTGAATGGGATGAGATCTAGCATAGTTATGAAGCCAATAAAAGCTGGGCAGGAGGCAGTACTACCCAAGTTGGTCAGAGAATGATGGTTCTTGTAACTATAGGCTCTAAACCACCAGGCCTGGGTGGCTCCTTAGAAAGGTTGAAGGAGAGGCAAGAAGACCTCATCAACTGGACTTTATCTCCCATACTCACCTCAGTCTCCCCAAGTATCACAACAAGCTGACTATGAGATCTGGTGGTTGACTCCCCTACCTGTGATTCAGGTGACCAGGAAAGTTCATGGTGAAGTCCCTCCCACCAGTCAGGAGACTGAAGGACTAACGATTTCCATACTGTGTCCTCACTGCCTGACCTAGTGCCTAGCATAGAGGAAGTGTTTGACCATTGTTTGGGGATGGAATGCTTTCCCAGCTTATGTTTAAGAGGGACCTTGCACTAGGCCTTGGAGCCCAGATAGGATTTGAATAAGCAGAGAGGAAGGAGAGTATTCTAGACTGGAAATGGTTTGAACAGAAAAACATGAAGGCAGTAATGGACATTTTTAGAGCAGGTGGTATCCTGTTTGGAGAGAGAAGTGCATTTATGCGTGCGTCTTTTTATGAAGGAGAGTGAAGAGTATGGTGGAGGGTGGTTGAAAGGGAGGAAGGAAGAAGAGGGAATCGAGATTGGTTGGTAGCTTTTGACAAGGTTCTGGAGGAATTTGAATCTGGCGAGATTGGCAGTTAAGGATCCCAGAGGAATGACATGGTGCAGATGCTAAGTCTGTCATTTCTGAGCAAGGAGACTGGGGATGGAAGAATGAAGGGAACTAATGATGATGACAGTATAACACTTCACATTTATTTAGTGCCTCCCGTGGGCTGGCATTGATAAGCTGCTGCATATAATCAGATCATTGTAGTTAACTAGATATGAGGAGATGAGCTGGAAAGTGCTGCATAAAAGACAGTAGTAGAGTTAGTTTCTTCATATTTGGCTATGTTTGGCTCTTAGGTGGTTAAATAAGAAATGGCTCCAAGGACATCTTCTTCCTGGCTTCTGCTTCCCAAAACTTGTCCTTGAAGCTGGAGCTGTTATCTGGCATGGCTTGGCTGCTGAGCTTTCGCATACTCCCTGCCAGGAACTAATGTCCTTGGGCCTCAGCTGGGGTGTGTCCCCACTCCAGCCATCTGGAAGGTCAGAGAAATTAGCCACTAGAATGTGGCCATTAGTGCTTTAAGAGGTTACAACCTGTCAGTGGAATCCTAAGCCTGGGAACGGCTTCTCTCGCAGGGCTTTCAAAGTTGGAACGGGCTGACTTCTAGCACTAATGGATCCCTTATTTGGACACTGAGTTTTCAGGATGAGATTGGACTTCTCCTTTAGTTTAGGAGAGTGTTTTAAGGATCCGATATCTTTGTGAGTGGTTTTCAAGGAGATTACGTGACATCAGAGCTATACCTTTTCTTCACCTGATTCTTTCCTTGGCCTCTAAGACCAGGATGGGGGCCCCTGTGCACTCACCTGCGCACTCTTCCTTCACCTCAGTCTTCCCAGGGGGGGAGATGGACAACACATCATGGAGCCAGGAGTCAGGGTGGCTGAGGCTCCAGTGTCTGGCTTGGAGAGTTGTGGGCAATCTCATGCCCAGCCTTGGGGCTTGTCTCTTGGGTTTGGGGAACTTATTGTGCCCACTGACTTGGTGGATTTGCAAAGCAGTGCGAGTGGTGGTGGTGGGCGGTAGTAGTGTTGCTGAGGGTGAAGAGCCTTTTGTGGCAGCTTTGGGAACATAGTCCCCCTGCCCACCCTGCACTGTGGACAGCCAATTCACCTCTGGCTTTTCTTTTGGTTGACCCCTGCCAACCTCAGGAAAGTGATTCAGCTCATGGCTGTGACATTGGATGCTGTTGGAGGAAGGGAAAGCAGGAAGGAGCAGAACATGTTTCTGTCAACGAAGGTGTGCTTTCACTTGTCAGAACTTGCTGCGAGGCGGCCTTCAGCCTTTTTGGGCGATTACTGTGGGCTTAAAGTATAATGTCGTATGTGGAAGAGGCTGTAAATCACAAAGACAGGCAGGGCTGCGGAGGGGAGGTAGGGCCTCCAACTGCAGTTGCCAGGAACCCAAGGTAAAGGCTGACCGAGCTGAGAACCTGCTACTGCCCGGGAGAAAGTGCTTTGGCAGTGGTAAGTCCTCTGCATGCAGTATCTTACTTAATCTGCACAACAACATTTTGTGGTTGGAACTGTCATCTCCCTTTTATAGATGAGGAAGCTGAAGCATTAGGAAGGTCAGGTAACTCTTCTACAGCTTCCTAGTTAGGAGGGGCAGAGTTGAAATTTATACCTAAGACCACTCTTTTCCCATTATTCCTTATAGAGGAAACCAAGCATTATTTTTAGAAAACTTTAGATTTTAAAACAGTTTTGGATTTACAGAAAAATTGCAAGGATAGCATAGAGAGTTTCTTTAGCCCCTGCAAGCTATTGGTTCCTCCTCCTCTTCCTCTTCTTCTCCTCTTTCTCTTCTTTCTTTTCCACCTTCTCCTCTTCCATTTTATGAGGATTCATTGGGGGTGGGGTACAAATTTGGAGTGAGAACGTTTTGTCTAAAGTTTACAACTTGGTGATTTCTCAGCTAGGATTTTAAAAGTCTGTTAGAATCTATTATTTCTTTCCCAGTCCCACTTTGTCTCAGCTGGGCTGGGCTGGGCTGGGCTAGAACTGAGACAAAGTGGGACTGGGAAAGAAATAATAGAAGAATAAAAAAACCCTACTTTCTGCCTCTCACAATAGGGTTAGATAGCACCTGGGTTTCAGAGCATTAGGGAAGGCAGGTAGCTCTAGGGAGGGTCCTTAGCAGCCTGGCTTCTGGACATTCTTGCGTCTGATGGATGACCAGGGAGTGTTAATAGTTTCAGCTGGTGTTTCGTGGCCTGGAGCCAGAACCCTCCTAGCGACATAGGGAGTATCTACGAGTAAAGCCTGTTTGCTTAGATGTTCTCTTGAGTCTATCCTTGTATGGTGCAGAGTGGTTTGTGGTGGTCGCTGCTCTGGGCTAGGCCCCAGGCTGCAAGCAGGCAGGCTGGCTGTGGGCAGGACAACATCTGTGGGCAGCTTTGCCGTGGGCCGCAGGCACATTATCCATTTAAGGGAAAGGGGTCTGCGATCTCCTTGGCTCTGGGTGTGAATGGGCAGGCCCGAAGCTTGCTCATGGCCTTTGCTGGATGTGCTTTTTCAATGAGATCATTCCAGAATTACATTCCTATGAAATTATATTTCACTCAGGACGTGAAGCTGGATTTGTGTTAAAGCATTGGCACTAAAACTCGGGGCTCAGAGCAGGGCAGAAATGGGAGCAGGGATAAACAGCTTTTACTTCGAAGGAGGAGAAGACACACACAGAGAGAAAACAGTTGTTAAAGGATTTTGCATTTAAAATTGGTACACTGTAAGCATAGCCAGGGAGTCGAGCTTACCAACCTCAGCCCATGGAAAGGCAGACGTGATGTTTGCTGTCCCAGCAGGCTACTACCCGAGGCTATGTGGGCTCACCTTCTCACATCTAATTTCTCTCTCTTCTCTTTGTCTCTCTGTTCTGTATCTCTCTGATTCTCTGAAACATACACACACAGCCACACAGTCCCTCCATGCTGCCAGGATGAGATTATCATATTCTGCACGACTCTGCTCTGTATTGTTGTATAAATGCTGCTCCCTTAGCTCCAAATGCCCTTCGCTCCCTCTGCCTAGAAAACTCTGGTCACTCTGTGTAACTCATGTCAGCCTTGCCTTCTCTGGAACCTATTGTGCTGCCCTCTGACAGTTGTTTCCTGGTACCACTGTGCTGTTAACTATCTGTACACCCCATTCTATTAAATATATTTTCATTGATTTTAGAAATGGAGGGAGATAGAGATAGAAACATCAATGGTGCTCCTCCTGCGCATCCCACACTGGGGATCAAGCCCATAACCTGGGCATGTGCCCTGGCCGGGAATTGAACTGTGATTTCCTGGTTCATAGGTCAGTGCTCAACCACTAAGCCACATTGACTGGGCCGTACACCCCATTCTCTATACACTTCTCATGTGGTCTTTTTTTTTTTTTTAATATATTTTATTGATTTTTTACAGAGAGGAAGGGAGAGGGATAGAAAGTCAGAAACATTGATGAGAGAGAGACATCGATCAGCCGCCTCCTGCACACTCCACACTGGAGATGTGCCCGCAAGCAAGGTACATGCCCCCGACCGGAATTGAACCTGGGACCTTTCAGTCTGTAGGCCGACACTCTATCCACTGAGCCAAACCAGTCTCGGCTCATATGGTCTTTTGAAGGGCAAGGAACATATTTCCCAGTACCCAGTACAGTACTTTGTAAACAGTAGGTGCTCAAGAAATGATTTGGCTGATCGAATTAGCTCAGTGGATAGAGTGCCGATCTGTGGACTGAAGGATCCCAGATTCGATTCCGGTCAAGGGCATGTACCTTGGTTGCGGCCACATCCCCAGTGGGGGATGTGCAGGAGGCAGCTGGTCAATGTTTCTCTCCCATCGATGTTTCTGACCCTCTCTTCCTCTCCCTTCTTCTCTGTAAAAAAAAAAATCAATTTTATTTATATATATATGTGTGTGTGTGTATGTGTTTGTTTTTTAAAGAAATGATTGTTGAGGGAAGGAACTGAGTGAATGAAGAGTTGGGTACAAGTGAAAGTTGGGTGCTACAGGCAGGGGAATCCATAGCATGGTAGCCATCATAGCATGAGCAATGCCAGAGGCCGGGAGACTAGAGTCAGATCTGTAGCAAAGGTGGTGCATGTGGTATGTCTGTGCGTGTGCACAGGAATATAAAGAAGTTTGTGGAGTGGTAAGATAGAGAACTCAGTGAGTTCTGGGTTCCTTAGACACATTACTGGAATTAGGTCTAGGTTTTCTCAAGGTTAGATGAAACGACTTCCTGGGCAATCTTTGCAAACTGCAGCAGGATAAAGAGGAAAGAACTCTAGATTTGGAATTGGTTCTGGGTCATGGTGATAGTAATAGTCTTTTTAACAACCAGAGGCCCAGTGCACAAAATTCGTGCATGGGTAGGGTCCCTAGCGGCTAGCAGCTGCCTGCTGCCAGTTGGGGCCTCCCTTCATTTCATGCCGCCTCTGATGATTAGAGTACATCATAGTGAGCGATCAAACTCTCATTTGGTCAAACTCCCGAAGGGACACTTTGCACATTGGGCTTTTATATGTATAGATAACATCAACAATAATAACATAGTCCTCACTGTGGACCTGACACTATTGCAAGTACTTCTTGTATATTAGCCCATTTATCCTTATAATAAGCTCTGTAAAATAGGCACTATTAAATTGTTGCCATGTGGAGAACTGAGGTCACACAGCAACCAAGTAGTTCTAGACTGGTTCTTCATGTAGTAGGTGAGTGATCTTGGGGCAAGAATATCTCCCTGGGCCTCAGTCTCCTTTGTAAAATGAAGAAAACATCTATTGCATTTAACCTCCCTGGCTTGTTTGGTAGACTCCAGTGAGATAACATGTAAAAGTGTTTTTGAAAAGGATAAAGTACTCTATAGTACTTTGGAGCCAGCATTAGGGAAGCAGGGAAACTTACATTAGATATTTTAGATATTGAGATTATACTTTTTGAGTATGCTACACTGAGGGTGAGCTGCAACTGTATTTCTCAGCCACACAGAGCTGGCTTTTAGTCGTATCTTTGATAATATTTAGAATCAGGAATTGAGCTGCTATTAGTGAAACCAGTTTGTTTTTTTTTAAAGGGCAACCTAGGCATGTGGTGTGACAGGGAATCGAACCATGATCTTCTGGTTCATAGGTTGATGCTCTACCACTAAGCCACACCAGCTGGGTAGAGAAACCAGTTTTTATTGGAGCCAAATGTACTTGTGAAATGTCACTAAGGATGGATTGTCTCTAGCCAGGGACATAATGGGGAAGCAGGGTGGTAGGCATTTGCATGGGGGAAAATTACCCTGTTGGGCCTTTGGGAGCAGGGAGGCCACTTCATCTGGTGGCAGAGAGAGTGGGTCAGAGTGAGGCCCATGTCCCCAGCTCAGCTGCATAGCAGTGGACTACAGGGTTCTGAGGGCTGGTGGTGGGACCCACTTTTCCTCAGGTGAAAAGTCTGTGGGGAATTCTAGAAGTTGCTTTATGTTGCTATTGCCTTGCTGAGGGAGACTGTGTCCAGCAGTGTAGCCCATTTTTATGGGCACTGGGCCCACAAATGTGCCAGCATTTGGGCTTGGGGTAGTTGTGCTGAACCAGGTAGTAGATGAGGAATGGGTGAAGGGGAGAGAGAGGAGTGTGAAGCCTGTTGATGACGAGTATTCTCTGGACCTCCTTAGAGCTGAGTGGCTTCTTCCATGAAGTCCGAGCTCAATGCCTCCAGCTTGATGGTTGCCTGGCTCAGCCCTAATGCCTGTGTGAGTAATTACAGGTCCCTGAACCGAACCACTAGTCAGCTACATCCCTCAAAAATGCCTAATTGTAGGCTACAAATACGAAAATATACAAGGGCTTAGATACATGTCATAGCTCATTACAAAGAGCAGTGGCATGAGTCAGGTGTGACTTGGGTGGCTTTTAGTATGTTGGGAGCTGCTCAGGGAGCATACTGCCTGGCCCAGGAGAAGGGAGAAAGCCTATTCTTTCTACAGGGAGACTGGGGACTTAGTAAAAGGGGAGCAAATGCATGCAATGATCATAGCTTGCTCATCATGCCTGCACCTGAACAGATAAATAAATGTGATTACCTGTAGGAAAGACAGGAAGAAAGAAAGAAAGGAAGGAAGGAAAGTAGGAAGGAAAGGAGGGAGGGAGGGAATGTGATATTTTCTAATGTGGTTTGTAAACTACTGCTAGAGGCAATTCCCAAAGAATTTGAGCCCAGCCAGTGTTGCTCAGTGGTTGAGTGTCAACCTATGAACCAGAAGGTCATGGTTCCATTCCTGATGAGAGCATATGACTGGTTTGCGGGCTCAGTCCCCAGCGTTGGGAGTATAGGAGGCAGCTGATCAATGATTCTCTCTCATTGAAGTTTCTCTCCCTCTCCCTTCCTCTCTGAAATTAAAAAAAAAAAGTGTGAATCTCAGGACCCTTGGCATTTGTGAGTCTAGTATCTAGTATTTTGGGATGTAACTATTTCTAACACACCTGAAGGCCCATGATGTATAGTCTATAAATTGCCAGCCTCCAAATTTGAAACAGTGCTGCAAGGTCTCCGAGAAGCAGGGTCCCTTGCTGCAAGTGAGCCTTCTCTCAGTGCCCAGCGTTGGCATATCTGCTGGCTCTATAGACCTCCATTCAGAATGATCTATGCACTAGAGGCCTGGTGCACGAAATTGATATGTGGAGGTGGATTCCTCAACCCCACCTGCACCCTCTCCAGTCTGGGAGCCCTCAGGGAATACCTCTCCAATCCAGGAGCCCTGACGGCTTAGGCCCACTCCCCTTGGTTCTCTGCTCTCTTCGAGGCCTGGCCGCTCTGCGCTCACTGCCCAGAGGCTCTCTGCGGCCCATGGGCTCTCCGTGGCTAGGGTGGGACTCTTGCCTCATTGCTACGGTGGCGATGCAAGCATCCTTCCCCGGCCGCTCTGTGTGTGCATGCGCTGCCCAGAGGCCCTCCACGGCCAGGGCAGAGCACTTGTCTCGTTGCTGTGGCGACGAAGCAAGCATTTCGCCAGGCCGCTCATGCTGCCTGCTCTCAGTGGCCGTCCCCTCAGGACTGGGAGACTCCAGCGGTGCTGAGGGGACTGGGCACTGCCATCTTGTGGCTATGGGCACCGATATCTTTGTGATGGAGTGATGGTTAATTTGCATATCACCCTTTTATTAGATGGGTTATGGGCCAATAAAATGGGTTAGGACAATTTTCCTTCCTTCCTTCCTTCCTTCCTTCCTTCCTTCCTTCCTTCCTTCCTTCTTTCTTCCTGTCTTTCTTTTCTTTCTTGAGGTATCAACAAAAGACAAAAAATATTTGGTGCCTCATTTCACGTCCTTTTTGCCTACTTTTTTTTTGTTAGAACAATATTCTTAAAATGAGTCTCTGGAGGAACTTTGAGAGCTTGTGAACCCCCTAAAATGGTAGATAGAAATTTATGGGCATATAAATTTTCTGTGGAGGTTCCTGGGGTTTATTAAATACTCACAGGGCCCTGCGACCTCTGAGTGAATAACAATTGCTGTGCTCTAGGCAGTGGGTTCATACAATCTCAGTGTGCTTCCCCTTTGACACCCAGGTTCTGCAGGATACTCGATGTTACCACTTTTCCTAACTTAAGGCGGATTTCTCTAGTTTGCACCAGTTTTGTCACGTGGCTCTGAATGAGTTAGCATCCTTGAAAGATGCAGACTTTCCTTCAGAGAAACTCAAAGAATGTTTCAAGGTCTTGGAGGGCAATTTGCAAATAGGAATTTCAGAAATGCTTTGAGATTGCATTGGAATAAAAGTGCAGGCCTCTAAGGACTACTTTGAAGAGGATAACATCTGGTCTGTGGTGTACAGTAGTCGCCCCTTATCCACGATTTCACTTTTTGTGGTTTCAGTTACCTGTGGTCAACTGTGATCCAAAAATATTAAATGGAAAATTCCAGAGATAAACATTCCATAAATTTTAAATTGCACACTATTCTGAGTAGCATGATGAAATCTCTTGCCATTTTGCTCTGTCCTACCCAGAACGATAACCATCGCTTTGTCCATTGTATCCACAGAGTATACAGTTATCCCTTAGTATCCACAGGGGACTAGCTCCAGGACCCCTGCAAAACCAAAATCCATGGTTGCTCAAGTTGCTTATATAAAACCAGAGGCCTGATGCATGAAGTTTGTGCACTGGGGGAGTGGGGAGATCCCTCCGCCCAGCCTGTACCCTCTCCAATTTGGGACCCTTTGGGAGAACGTCCCCTGTGGGATTGGGCCTAAACTGGCAGTCAGACATCCCTTTCACAATCTGGGACTGTTGGCTTTGAACCACTCACCTGCCTGGCTGCCAGATTGCCTCTAACCACTCTGCCTGCCAGCCTCATCATCCCCTAACTGCTCCTTGCTGGCCTAATTGACACCAACCACGCCCCTGTCAGCATTATGGACACCTAACTGCTACCCTGCTAGCCCGATCACCCCCAACAGTCCTCTCCTGCAGTCCTTATTGCCCCCAACTGCTCTCCCCTGCAGGCCTGGTTGCCCCCAACTGCTGTCCCCTGTTAGCCATCTTGTGACTACATAGGGGTGGCCATCTTGAGATGCAAGAGTGTGAGGGTCAATTTGCATTTCATCTCTCTATTATATAGGATGGCATAATATTTGCATGTAACCTACACACATCTTTCTGTACTCTTTAAATCATCTCTGGATTACTTAGAATACCAAATACATTATAAATGCGGTGTAAAACTTTCTGGAAGGGAGTTCACAGGAGAGCCTGGAGCCTGGGTGAAGCTGAAGCCGATGAGCACAGCCTCTGTGCGGAGCAAGCTGGTGTGTGCCCCTCTGTTCAGGCAGGGGGCAGCTGTTGTCAGCCGCAGTTGGAAACCTGAGTGTGCCATCAGAGTTCTGAGGCTTGCTGCCCTGCCCACCTGCTTCTGGGTTGGGGGTGGGCCAGCCCTGGGAACTCCTTAGCTTATGGATGCAGACTTGAACACACCTGCTGCAAGGTTCCCAAACTTTCTCAGACTTTCAATGTTTTTTTCCACAGGGCCCATAGGCAAAAGAAAACCTGAGTTTCATTTACTAAGTACTTCAGTCTAAATAATGTAGTAAGTGTTTGTATCCTAACAATGGAGAAACCAATTGAAAAAAATTATACACAAAGTCAAAGGAAAAATATTATTTCCTTCTGAAATGACCACAATGACTGACAAGTGGGATGTCCTGCACAGTATCTCACGTCTTGGAATCAGACTGAATGCTGCCATCCTCACCTCCTCGCCCACGTGGCTCTCCTTATGGTCCTTGCTTTTCTTCCTCACAACAGCTGCTGAAAAACCCAGCTTCACAAGGAAATGGCATAGTTGAAAAGCAAATCGTGCAGTCTGCTGTTAAGACTGGGAGCTCACGGGGGTCTGACAAATATTGAGTATTGCTCTGTTTCCCTAAAAAATGTCAAATACCCCACGAGTCCACTGCAGCACTCCGGGGCCCTCAGCCTCCAGCTGGAGAACCACAAGCCTCAAATTGCCAAGTAGCACTTGTGTTTAAAGGAGGAAAAAAGGCAAATTGTGTCCCTCACATGATCCTTAAAGAAATTGGACAGACTTCCCACCTTTGCAGTCTCAGCTGAACTGCGTTATCAGGGAGGGCCTAGCTTTGACCAGGGTCTGTGTATGGGAGTGCTCTATCCTTAGGAGGGAAGGATGATAGAAAGATCTGAAGAAACACAAGAGAAACATCTCTTGTATTTGTTTTGTGTTGATTCAGGGCTCTGTGATAGATGGCTTAAAGAAAAGTGGGGTTTCTTGGCCAGTGTGGCTCAGCAGTTGAGTGTTGACCCAGGAACCAAGAGGTCCCGGTTTGATTCCTGATCAGGGTACATGCCTGAGTTGCCAGCTTGATCCCAAGTGTGGGTGCATGCAGGAGGCAGCTGATGATGTTCCTCTCTCATCGATGTTTCTCTCTACCCTTCTTTCTGCTCTCTTTAAAAATCAATAAAATATTTTTTAAAAAATTGAAAAATGGGGTTTGAACAGCAAGGATTTGGGGACCAAGAATGGGACCTCTGCCAGTATTCTTTTCTGACTTAATCAAACAGAGCTGAGCTGCAGGGATTTCCTTGGGATGGAGGATGGCTTCTTGCCACAAGTTAAGACAGAGACTGAAGTACTCGTGTCAGTTACAGAGCTCAACACCCACCTCTCCAGACTCTGGGGTCTGGCACTTACGATGAAACCCTAGGAAAATCATTCAACCTGAGCCTCAGTTTCTTCATAAAATAGAGATGGTGACAGCTAGATTCAATGAGATAAATACATGGATAGAACCAACAGAACCTGGGTATACATGTACTTTCTTCTACCCTCTTCCAAAATTGAGGAGCAAAGGGCTTTTCCCCAAAGGGAAATTCAGTCCTGAGCCAGCCTCCATAGTTTGAGGGTTACTCCACTTACTCCTAATAACCTTGCTCCGTGTAGTTAATGTTCCCTGAGTCCTGCAGCCTGTATACTTACTCTGTCAGTTCCTTTTTTCACCTCTAAATGGCATTGTTAAGTGAACAGAGTTCTTATTTAATGTGGTCTAACTTATCAATGTTTTCTCTTTAACGTGGTCTAACTTATCAATGGTGATCGCTTTTTTTGTGTCTTGTTCAAAAAACCTCAGCTTGCTTCAAGGTCTCCTTGGCTTTTGCTGATGGTATTTCTCCTGCTTGCAGTGTTCTTCTGCCTCCTTTTATCTTCCACAAATGCCGCAAGACCAGCCTGCTCCTCGAGGAGCCATCCCCCACATCCCTCCTGTCCACCCAACGGGGTGTCTTCTCATTGCTCCCAGAGCTCTGTGTTCCTATGACTATCACAGCTCCTGTTACTTTGTACCAGAATCGTTTTTTTTTTTTACTGTTTTTTTTTTCTCTTCTCAGTCAAGGATAGGGAGCTGTTCAAAGGCAAGGCCTGGAGTATATAGCCCAGTAGCATGGGGAGGATGCCCACAAAGCATCCGAATAAGTGAACAAATGAAAACCCTACTAGTAAATGCCCATGCCTGACTCTCTTTCTCTACTTTGCTTACAGTATTTCCCAGCCATCCTTAACCTGTGCCCCGCTTTGATGAGCATAAAGAGCTCCAGGCAGATTGTGCAATGCTGCTCCTGCCAGTAGTTCCCCAAACAAGTGGAGGTCAGGGAAGGGAGGCCCTGTAATTCATTAAGCCCCGGGGAAAGGACCTTTGCCTTTCCCAATAGGAAAATGATGGTAGTCTTTGCAGAGAGCCATCTCAGTTGAGTTCGTGGGCTGAAACCATCCCTGCCCTGGATCTTTTGGGTGCTCAGAGGGCATGGCCCCCTTTTGAATTTTCTGAGCAGGTGTGATTGCTACCGGTAAGTCAGAGTGAACTGGGAAGGCTGGTGGGGTTAGAAGATGGGCCTGAAGCTGCTCTTTCTGTCCAGGGAGGACCAGTTTGAGCGGGTGGAAAATGATTTTTCATCCAAAAAAATATTTATTGAGGTTCTACCATGCCCTAGGGACTGTTCTGGGCACCGAGGATACAGCTGTGGACAAACACAAAAATCTCTTGCCTCATCGAGCTTATATAAACACTACAGGCCCAATGCACGAAAATTCGTGCAAAAGTAGACCTTCCTTCCCCTGGCTGCCGGCACCAGCGTCCCTCCAGCACACGGGACCCAGACTTCCCTCCTCCAGCTACCGTCAGGCACCCGGGACCGAGGTGGCTTTCCTCTGGCCCCAGCTTCGTCCAGAATGACGAATAATTAGCATATTGCCCTTTTATTTTTCTAGATAATAAGTGGAAAAGAAAAGTAGTATGTTAGATGGTGATAAATGCAAAGAAGAAAAATTAAAAATGAAACAGAAAAGGGGGAATGGGATGGTGAAGAGCAGGGTGGTGGAGGAAGGTTTTTTAATCATATTTTAATACTAATTTTCTTATAGTGTGCTTGGGAAAGGCCTCACTAAGAAGATGATAGCTGACCAAAGTTTTGGGAGATGAGTGCAGGTTCTGTCAAGGGAAAATGTTCTAGCTACGGGGGCACAGCAGGTGCAAAGGCCCTGAAGCAGGAATGTGTGTGATGTGTGTGAGGAAATAATGAGATAATGTGGCTGGTATGGAAAGAGCAAGAGGAAAGAGTGGTTGGAATGAGCTCAAAAATATCTGGGGGGACCCTGATGGTAAAGGACCTTGTAAGTCATCATAAAGATTTTGGCGTTTACTTTGCATGATTGTGAGCCATCTATGGTTTTTGAGCAGAGAAGGGAGAAGATTTGCACTGATGCTAGTGGTGGGTAAAGGTGATTGATGTACATAGTAGCTTATTGAGGATCTGTTCTGATGGTTTCTATTTTTTCAGTGAAGTGGGAAGCAATATCAGCTAAAAGAGTGAGGAAAAGGGAAGTGGTCTTAAGGCTGAGAATTGGGGAAAAGCTAAATCCTTGGCCCAGAGACTTCAAATGTATTCCTTCTTGATTCTGAGTATCCTCTATTTTTTATAGGTGGTGTTACATTAATTTTCATGTCTTCATTGTAGAGATGGGGTACTCTCCCTGTGCTACAGATAGGAAAATGGAATATTGAGTCTTACCCAGTCCCTTTACCCTTACAATTCCCTAGCCTTCTTCTGAGAAAGTTGGTGTGGGGTGGTGTATTTTTCTAAAGCAGTAGAGGCATTTTGCCATCAATCAGGTTGAGTTCAACTAGGCCAGAGAGCATGGGAGGGATGAGAATGAAGTCAACTTAGGCTCAGGAAAAGGCTTTGGAAAGTAGTTGACATTTGAACTGGATATTTAAGAAAGAATGAAGATGGAGGACATCAAGATAGAAGGAATTGGCTGAACAGAAAAGCTTGGAGCCTTGACATTCCTATCTTGTGCAGGAAACGGCGGCTGGTCTGCTGTGGCTGGCCCGAGGGAAGGCGCTGGTGTGAAATAGGTCCGTGGTCTTTGAATCATCATCGTGAATACGGGACCCACTAGGTTCTTCTTGCCAAAGTGAAAAAAGTGGTTAGCCCCGGGCAGGGCTCTTTGTGGGGCTAGCCTTCGTTCTACTCTCCCTTTCCACGTGGTGGCGAGTCATTGGCAGAGTGGGCTCCATCATCCTGCAGAGCTGATGAGAAGCGGTTTCCAGACTGGCAGAAACAGCTGTGTCTCGGTTTTTAAAACTATCTTGGAAGCAACCAGATTTTCTTTGGCTTGGACTTGCCTAACAAACCTTCACCCCATTTCAGGCTTTCAGGAAATGTTTAAAACCAGCTTCAAAACTCTACAGAATCTGTACTGAAGTGGAGAAGGACCATCTGGCAGGAAAAAGGATTGAACATGGTCGAGGTTGACAACCCAAACTTAAAGGACTCTTTGAGGAGGATGGTTGGGAAAGAGGATGTGGGGGTGATAAGTGGACAGTGAAGAGACAGAAAGAGAGCTTAACATTTTTTGGGAATTATTATAAATTTTTAAAATTATTAACCAAATCATCTTTTCCTGTGGCTGGTTGAGGAGGATTGCACCCTCATAGGGACCTGTCAAAATACTCAGCCATTCTTCTGACCTCCGCAAACCAGATTCTGGTTCCTCTCCACTTGACAGGGCTCATAATTCCCTCAACGTTTTTGCTTGAAGGGCTTTCTGGACCTAGAACCAGAATCAGGGGCTGGAATGGAAAAAATCCATGGTACGTACGTACGAGGTATGTAGAAATAGTGGTGGAGAAAAGGGGCCTTGCATTTTGGGGGGAATTATGGGACAGACTTGAGAAAATCCTTCCTGGCTCCCTTCCTAAAGCATTAGATGCACCCACCCAACCTCAGCCCACTTTCTCCCCTTTCCCTTGGAGTCCTTGTTTTTAGGCACAGCAGAGCTAAAGACAAGGTTGTGGGCAGATGAACCAGTGAGCAATGTGTCAGGAAAAGAGGGGAGGGAAAGAAGGAGAAGGGAGGAGGAAACCAACATGAATGAGATGAATAGACAGGCTTTCCTCCTGGGTGCACTGGGTGAGAACCTGTTACTGTAGCAGGGTCCCGGAAGACAGTAGGGACACTTGATCAAGATTGCCCAAGGAGGTGGGGTGGGATAAGGCCTGATATGGAAGTCCAACTGGGTGGCTGCTACAGTTGGAAAACTCTTTCAATGCTATTATAGTAACCAACTTTGAAAAGTGTGAACATGAGGGGATATGGCCAGTGCTAGAATTTCTAGGGCCTTTGTCATCCTTGCCTTGGACTCCTTGGCTTCCGTTAACATTTATACAGGCACCTTTTTTGTGCAGAACTTTCTGCTAAGTACAGAGGATTGTTCAAAAATTGGAGAACTAGCTAGCACAGCCCTACAGCTTTCTCAGCCATGTGGGGATGGGAGGGGCAGGGTGTCAGGAGACCAATGGGATGGCTGAACCTCTGAGGAATGCCGGAGAACAAAGAGGCTATGCAAGTGAGAGGTGACAACAAGGCCTGTAGCTATTATTTCAGGCAGAGCTGTGAAAGGTAAATAAAGCCCTTTCCACCTTAGCCCAATCCAGGGACACCTGCAGGAGAGAAAGTGGACAGTCAAGCTCTCACACTTTATTAATTTAAGATTTTTAAATTAAGGGAGAGAAGAAGAGAGAAACATTGATGTGAGAGCAAAACATTAGTTGGCTGCCTCCTGTACACTCCCTGACCGGGAATTGAGCCCACACCCAGGCATGTGCCCTGACCGAGAAGCGAACAGCAACCTTTCTGTGCATGGGACGACGCTCAACCAACTGAGCCACACTGGCCAGGACTCTCACACCTTTGAGAGCTCTGGTTTGAGTACTTTATAAGGTATAAGGAACTCATTCTAATGATGACCCTCCCTGAAGCTTGTAGTGGCAATACTGGTTGCTGAGACTCTTGGAGGACAAAATACCAAATCGACATTTAGAGATGGCACCTAAACAAGGGCACTGGTTTTTTGCTCTAGGGTGAGAAGGTTCATTCTTAGAGGCTGGTTACCCCTCAGAAGGTGCTCCCTTCAGAGACTGACCTCTGATGGGGCTCATCTTGGACCATGGGGAGAGCATTGGGGTCGGGTGATGGGATTGGACTTTGGAGACAGGGAGCACTCAGGAAGCTGGAGGGAGTGTTTTAAGATGAAACCCTTAGCACAAGCAGAGAGCCTTCCAGAGGCGCTTTCTTCCAACAGTACTTGAGGGGAAAATGTGGATTTGTCAAGTGGCCAAGAGGCGGTGCCCTGCACTGGAATGGGCTCTTCTGCCCTGCACTGCTCAGGCCCAGCTGTCCAAGAGGCTTTGTGTCCCACAGCGCAGCACCTCCCAGCCGTTCCCTGCTGGGGCCGCAGTGCTCACCTGCTGCCTGGGAGAGTCAGGTGCAGAGCTGCATAAGACTGGCCAGCCACGGGCATGGGGTTGGGAGGGACAGTGGTAAACTGGAGAGAGCTTGCTGCATCTAAATGGGCCACTTCTCAAGTCTAGCCAACTGTGGCCAGACTGGGATGGGCAAAAGTAGGTTTACAGTTGTGAGTACACATAACTCAATAAACCTATTGTAATCATCATAACCTGCATGTCTTTTCCCATTCAGACAACTGTGAGCCTACTTTTGCCCACCCCTGTATAAGAATGCAGACAATAATGGCAGATTTTTTGATTTTTCAAAAGAAGCCAAAAATCTGAATTTTTATTAGTATTTTATTTGTACACATCCAATTTTTAAAATGTTTGGCAACTGATTCAAAATTTTTACACATCAAGAAAAGGCCAAATGATATATATGTATTTGCAAACAACCAGCTTATGTCTTTGGGTATAAACTTTTTTCCCAGAAGAAAGTGAGGAAAGCTGTTGTTAGCTACATGTGGTGGGTGATGGTTTGAGATACAAGAACTCTGAGCACACCTGGAGACCAAGGCAGCTGTTTAGAGGACACAGTGAAAAGAATTCCACTGGATCCAGCGATGGACCTGCTCCTTGGTCGCTGAGGGTGGAAGAAGCCCAGGGGTAGGAAGAGGGAGCGAGTGTTCATCTTTATTTGCTCAGAGCTGGGCAAACTCTTGTGAAGATGGTCAGTAGTGACTCTTCCTACCTTCCCAAGTCCTCAGAGAGAGGCTGTAGGATGTGTTTTTATATTATGGGTATATAAGGTCAGCCTGAAGCACTTTTGGAAAATTCAGATTTCCTAAGCCTCATCCCACAGATTCCTATTCAGAAGGTGCAGGTGAGGACTGTGACTCTGTATGTTTAACAAGCATCCCATCGATGTCAAGGGGCTTAAGTGGACCAGGGAGTCAAGCAGAACCGAGTCCACATTCCTGCTCCATTCCTTCCCTAGGTGAGGAATCTTCAGCCAGTCATTGAATTTTTCTGAATCTAAACCTCCTGATTGGAAAAGCAGGTCTGTGAGATCTCGAGGAATGGCAAGGACTGAGTTAGAAGATGCCTGGAGTCCACACAGGGTCCTGGATCAGGGTTGGGGCACCAGTGCAGGCCACCTGGGCTCAAATTCCTGCCCTGCACTCTAGCTGTGTGCTTGGGCAAGCTGTTTAACTGCTTAGTGCTTTGATTTCCTCTCTAAGGAGTAAATAATAATAGAATCTACTTCATAAGGTTGTGAAAAGGGTTGAATGATTTAAAACATCTGAAGTGCTTATAACTTTAGCTATATCTTCTATATATATAAAAGCCTACCGTCTTGACTGTTTGACTGGTCGCTATGATGCGCACTGACCACCAGGGGGCAGACGCTCAACACAGGAGCTTCCCCCTGGTGGTGAGTGCATTCCCACAGCCAAAGCACCACTCAGCTGACTGATGGGCACCAGATGCTGAGCTCATGCCTGGGGAGTGTGAGCTGCTCCCAGGACACTCCCCTTGCATGCCCCTTCCCCATCCAGACCGGACTGGGATCAGGACTGGTATCAAGACTGACAGAGCATAAGCCTGTGGCTACTTCTCGGTCATGGGTATGCTGGTATCGCTCTAGGATGGCATGCGAGACTGTAGCGTGCCTACTGAACAGCGGCAGCAGGCGCAGAGGGATGGGATGAGCAGCCTGGGCTCAGGCTCCTTCCCAGCCACCTGCCACTTTGTACACTACTACATCCCTCGGGGGATGTTGGACTGCTGGTTTCAGCCTGATCCCCACAGGCCACACTGAAGGACCCACCAGTGCATGGTGCATGAATCTGTGCACCTGGCCTCTAGTAATTATATAAAGATCTAGCCTACCCAGTTCTGGCTCAGTGGATAGAGCATCATCCTGTGGACTGAAGGGTCTCAGGTCAAGGGCACAGGCTCGATCCCTGGGATGCAGGGGTATACAAAAGGCAGCCAATCAATGACTCTCTCTCATCATTGATGTTTCTCTCTCCCCCCTTTCCCTTCCTCTCCTTTTAAAAAAGATCTAGCAACATATCTCATAATAAATGTACCTTTGCTTTTCCTTAGGTCCAATTGCAAATAGGTTTAAGGCTGCTTACTTCAAGCACTTAACTTGACACTAGGCTGGTGCAAGTAAAGAGTATCTCACTATGAGGCCGTCCTTTTACTTGACCTTCGACCTAACTTTTTCCCCTTTACAATGAGTTCTTCCAGGGCAGGAAGGTGTCTGTCCATTTTTATAGCTTGGATCTTGCATGTGCCTAGCATAGAATAAATGTATTGCATGGCAATGCCAGGGAGTCTGAGAAAAAAAAACCCCTCAAGCTTGTGAATGTGGAGATTGCCCCCTCCCTCCCCCCAAATACCTAGAGAAGCATAAGCTGGAAAAAAACCACACCTTTTTCCTATTAAGCTTCTATGTGCCAAACATAACAATCATATGAGGTAGGTCCTTCATTGCTCTTATCGTGAGAAAGTTGAGTCTTTGAAAATCACTCATGCAACATCACTTAAGGAGCAGTTGGTAGAGGCAGGGTTGGACTTAGTTATCTAACTCCAGATCGGGTGTTCTTCCCACTGCACCTTAGGGGTCTGGGACTGGGGTCTCTTGGTCACAATGCAGAGTGTGTAGAAAAGTTTTAGAGGTACCTTATTATGTCCTTTTCTCTGCTTGTCCGTCTTCAGATAGTTTATCATTTGTCAGAGCTGGGGTTTTGAGCAACTTGTGTTTGGTGGTAGATGCTAATTTAATAATTTCATTTCCCCAGACAGGCAGTGTCTGTCCAAACTTGGCCATGGATGGGCCTGGGAACTAACAAAACAACCCTTGTTCTCTAGATTATTCCCTGACCTTGATAGATTGGGCCCATAGAGAGCAGGTGGGAGGGAGGACAGTGAGGGGAATATATTTTTCATCTATTCTTCTGACTTAATGGGCCTTCTAGGGTTCTCAGCAGTGCCTGCTCATGATGCCTTAGCTCCGAGGCCCTGCTCTTGCAGAAGTGTGACCAAGAGTCCCTGCCATGCCTGGTAGCAATTTTGATTCATTCCTCGCTTGTTTACATCTTCACAGCATATTTCTTCTTGGTCCAAGCAAACATCAGAATCATCTACATTTTTCCTCCTTACCAAGTTAACTCTGTTCTAATTTCAGAGCCGTGGGTCCACCCTCCTTACATCGGGAATTCGGGGAAAGAGAGTATGTGTTTCATCCTGTTCTTTTAAGATATTTCCGTTTTTACTCTTTCCACACGTCTTCTGCCCTCTCCCCGGGGGCTTGCCCTGGAGCTGCTAGAGCAGGTCCAGTGTTGTTTGGATGGTTACATGGTTATTGCGACCATTGTTACCATGGGCACAGTTGAACACTTATGCTCAGCAAGTTGATTCCTTGTAACACTGTGTTCCCTGAGGACCCTGAACACTGGCCTGGGAAAGCTTCCAGAGGCTGCCTGTTTCTCCCCCTTCTTTCTCTTACACACACAGCCATAAGTCAAGCACTTAATTTGGCATTGGGCTGGTGCAAGTAAAGAATATCTCACCAGCCCGGCCAGTGTTGCTCAGTGGTTGAGCTTGACCTATGAACCAGGAGGTGGACAGTTCAATTCCTCAGCACATGCCCAGGTTACATGCTCAATCCCCAGTGTGGGATGTGCAGGAGGCAGCTAATCAATGGTTCTCTCTCAGCATTGATGTTTCTGTTTTTCCCTTTCTCTCTGAAATCAATAAAATATATACATATATATAAAGAATATCTTACCAGAGACAGTGCACATAGATGCTCTGGTGGCAGGATTGGCTCCTCCTTTTCTCATCATCATCATCATCATCATCATCATCACAATCACTAACTGTATACTTCAGTTTTTAAACACTTTCCCTGCAACAGGTAGGGGTGGCTTTTCTCTGCATTATGAAGAATAAAAGTGAAGCTCAGGGTTGGTTTTCTTTTCTTTTATTTTCTTCAATATATATTTTTTATTTTTAATAGAGAGGAAGGGAGAGGGATAGAGAGAGAGACTTCGATCAGCCGTCTCCTGCACGCCCCCTACGGGGATGTGCCCGAAACCAAGATACATGCCCTTGATTGGAATCGAACCTTGGACCTTTCAGTCTGCAGGCTGATGCTCTATCCACTGAGCCAAACCGGTTTTGGCTGGTTTCCTTTTTCTTAAAGCATCTGTAGTATTCACCTTGGAGTGTATTTCATTGCTATTACCAATAGATAATAGCCTTTATTCCTGCTTGGCTGCCTTTCCTTTCTAGCTCCCACCCCACCCACTCCCACCATCATCAAAACCACAACCCTGACAGCTTCTGTGACGTTAAAGAAATCAGAGGTAGAGCATTTCATGTTGAAATTAGGAAAGAAGTATAAATGATATAAAGGATTAAGGTCTGGCTTATTTCAATCATCAAGACCAGCACTTACTTGCACCAAGGTAATAAATAGAGGGCTTCTGGGATTAAGGCCATTCGTGACCATAAATAAATATGTTTAACTCTCACATGGAAATATATTTGACTTTGGTCAATGTGATGAGAGTAGGAGGACGACTGCGCCTGAATTGTTGAGCTTGTGTGAAGGTGGTGTCAGCCCAGGCCAGACTGCTCATTCCCTGTGGTTGTCTCACCGCCATTCTCCAAGGCACTTAAAATAGGTTGTTTTTTTGCCCTTAAGTTTGATTTTGAAATCTAAATGGAGATATTTACCTACTATAAAATTTACTCCCACAAAGTGTATAGTTCAGTTGTTTTTAATATACTTACAGAATTGTGCAAACATCACCATTATCTAATTCTAGAACTTTTTTTCACCCCCAATGCTCATTTAATCACTCATTCTTCTACCTTCAATCCAACCTCAGCAACCACTGATTTATTGTCTGTCTCTATAGATTTGCCCTATTCTGGACATTTTTAAAAAATGGCATTACGGATTACTCATGTTATAGAATGTATAATGTATCAATGCATTTTATTCCTCTTTATGTGTGAATAATATTCCACCATATGTATATACCACATTTTGTTTATGCATTGATCTGTTAGCTATTATGATTAACGCTGTTATGAACATCTGTGTACAAGTGTTTGTCTGGACATAATGTTTTTATTTCTCTTGGGTATATCCCTAAGAGTGGATGGTGATGGTCTTATGGTAATTGTGTTTAATTTTTTGAGGAACTTCCAAAGTGGCTGAACATTTTGAATAAAGGTTCTAGTTTCTCCACAGCCTCACTAGTACTTGTCTTTTTATTACAGTCATCCTAGTGCATGTGAAGTAATTCCTCATTGTAGTTTTGATTTGTATTTCCCAATGTTCAGTATATTGAACATTGTTTCTTGTGCTTATTTGCCCCCATTTTATTTCTCTGGAAAAATGCCTATTCAAATCCTTTATCTGCTTTTTAATTGAGTTATTTGTATTTCTGTCAAGTTGTAAAACTTCTTTATATGTTCTAGATATCAAGTTCCTTAGCAAATATATGATTTGCAAATAATCTCTCCCATTCTATGGGTGTCTTTTTACTTCCTTATGGTATTTCTAACAGCACAAAGGTGTTTTTTTTTAAATTTTGATATAAATCAGTTTATGTCTTTCTTATTGTTATTGTTGTTGTTGCTTGTGCTTTTGGTATCACAGTGAAGAAACCATTGCCTAATCCAATGTTTCAAGGTTTACCTCCATATTTTCTTCTAGGCATTGCTTTTGTGGTTTTAATTTTTATAGTTGGGTCTGCGATCCATTTTCACTTAATTGTTTTGAATGGATGAGGTAAGGGTCCTACTTTATTCTTGCACAGATGAATATCCTAGCACCATTTGTTGAAAAGACTCTTTTCCTGTTGAATTGTCTTGGCATCCTATAGTCAACTGGTTGAAAATCAGTTGACCATAAATGTATGGGTTTATTTCTAGACTCTCAACTCTATTCCATTGATCTCTGTTTCTGTTCTTGTGCCTAAACACTCCTGTCTTGATTGCTCTGACTTTGTAGTATGTTTTGAAATTAACAAGCCTGAGTGAGTCCTACAACTTTATTCTTCAAGATTATTTTGGCTGCTCTCAGTTGCTT